>JANZLC010000004.1:2619422-2630154 GCA_026413385.1 Erythroxylum gracilipes
CTTTTGCATCCAAAGAAGCTCCTCCCTGTGAAGAATGATATCCAGGTCTGCTTTAAGCTGATTATAAGTATTCATCAGGTCGATTGACGGGCGTGAATCCAACTTACGCTCCACATGAGTAATCCTATATAACAACTGGTTTTTAAGTCTGAAAATATGCCCAAACACTTTAGAATTCCAGACCTTCAGATTATCTGTCAATTTTGAGAGAGAAGAAGACAGCTGAGAATGAGACTCCCAACTATTTTTCATAAAATCACCAAAATCAACGTGAGTTAACCAAGCTGCAATAAACCGGAAAGGTCTGTTTGCCACAGAAGGAGTAAAACTGCAAGTCTGCAAAAGTAATGGACAATGATCAGATTGAATACGAGGGAGGTGGGTCACAGTAGCTTCCGGAAATGCCAACTGCCAGGGAGCGTTACAAATGCCTCTATCCAGTCTCTCCCAAATAAAGCCTCGTCGCCAAGTGTAGTCCGAACCTTTGTAGCCCAAAAATCAATCAGATTAGTGTCTGTAAACCAGTTAGAGAACTGCCGGCATACTCCAGTTCAATTAGGAGACCCCCCCTTTCTTCTCATGAGAATAAAGAATGGCATTGAAATCACCAATCAGTACCCAAGGGAAGGACGTAGTAGCATTGAGATGAAGAAGAGACTCCCATAACTTAGTCCGATAAGATGGAGTAGGATGCCCATAAACAGCAGATAGAAAAAATAGAAACTTGTTGTTCTAAGAGACCGAGAGAAGAACAAATTATTGATTACTGAGCACTATCTCAATTTCATAAAAATCATCCCAAAGAATCCAAATACTCCCAGAAAAGCCCGTTGCTTCAACCCGATGAGAAAAGGGGAGACCAATTCTACTAATACATTTATCAGCTTTAAGTCCACTGATTCTCGGCTCCAGAATAATAACAACATGCAGATTATGTTTCCGGATGAAACACTTCAGAGTTCTCAAAAATTGGGGCTTAGCCGCCCCTTGACAATTCCAAGAAAAAATAGTCATTAAAAAGAAGGGAAGATAAAAAGGATACCTCGTTAATTCCGCAAATAGGGATCCATATCATCATTCTCACAAGGCATAAATTCCTCAATGTCCTCGTCTAAAGACAAGTTATGGTTCGCTCGAGTTTCAGGATTTGCTTCCAAAATGGGAGCATCAACAATCATGGAGTCATCCGGTGGTCTTCCTAGGAGTTGTTCACCTAGAGTATCATCAGCAAGGACAACGCCCAAATCGGCAGACCTAGCAACAGCTTCCTTGGTAATGTCAGGCTTAGCCCTGAAAACTTTAGACAACTTGGAGTCAGCCGTGCCCACAACAGAATGATTTGACTTGTTCAAGGTAGAAGGAAGGTTAACAATGTCTTTATCCAAGACATTTCTATTTTTGAAATCAAAGAAGTCTCCTAAAGTGGGCTTAGTGATTCGCTCTTCAGTGGATGGTCCGACATTTTCTTTGTGAGAGGAGTAAGATGAGTCCCTAGTGCTTCCATACTTACGGCCCAAACTTCTTCCTCTGTTCGATGAGCCCCTTGGCCCACGGGCGGGAATAGAAGGCCCTTCGCGGGAAGATTCATTCACCGGAGCAGTGTTCCTAGGAATACTCTTAACAGATTCCTCGTTACCTCCTAGAGTCTCGACATCCTTTTCCGCTAAAACTGAATATCTGGACCCTTGATTCTCATCTTGATTCTTGAACCCATGATGGTGGCCCTGAAAACTCGGTTTCCTCTTCCGCTTCTCAACCACCATCCACGGACCGAAATCATATTTCCTTGCCTTTGAGTTCATCACCTGAGAAGTATTCTCATGATCTGGCAATTCCTTAAAGGGGCAATGAGTATCGAAATGACCATATCGGCCACAAGAGAAACAAACCTCAGGAAAGTTTTCATATTCAACTAATTGAACTTCACCATTTATCTCAAACTTCGATACAAGAGGTTCCATAAGATCAACTGACACTGCTACCCTTGCAAACCTAGCTCGTTCAAAATCACTTATATTAAAGTCAATTTTAAGAACCGAACCTACCACTGCCGAAATAGCTTTGATCACATCTGCACAATAATACTGTAAGGGGAGTTCAGGAAGACGAATCCAGACTACCGTCTGGCCTATATAAGGGTTTTGCACTCTGAAATTAGGAGTCCAAGGTTGAACAAGCAGATACCTACCCATAATAACCCAGGGACCTCCTAGAATGACATGATTGAAATCTTTCGCATTATTGAACTGGATCATAAAAAGAAAACCCCTACCAATGTCAAGAGTTTTAGCCTCACCTAAATTCCAAATTGCACCAAGCCTAGAACAGAGCACCTTGTAACCAATGTCCCTCCCAAGCAAACGAACAATCACAGCATTGTCCAGATTTCTGTTCAGCTTATTGGTGAGGGTCATAGAGATAGTAACCTTAGGAATGCTGCCGGTTTTATCAATCAGGACATCACCATCCTCCACTGTGACCTTCTTAATGAAGGAATATGTGAAGAAAACTGAAGAGTGTGATCTGAAACCTAGAAAGACAAATACGATGGGTCAAAGGGATTTGTCTAGTTTTTGGGCTTGAGATAATGGTTCTGAACTAATATTCCAGTCTCCTCTCTTTAGTCCAAATCTACTATTTTGATCCACTCTCTTTTTTATTTTTTCTTTTAAGATATTTCCATTAGCAAATCTTTTCTGTTACAGTTTACTTGTTCTGTTACAACAAACTACTCTACATATAGAGTAGGAATTTATGAAATAAAATTTTGAGCCAGTTTTATCTTTATTACATCTTTTGTCGTAATATAATGTAGAATGTTAGCTTTCCAATATTTCAATAAATATAAAGAATAAAGCTATATTCTGAATATAAGCTCCACTCCATACAAACATAATTCTATTCTAGGACATTCAGTTTGAACAAAATTACAAGATCTTGAAGCTGTTTCTTCAACATAATTTGGGTCTATGTTATTGCTTTTATCATCAAAAAACTATGAATGTCCAGGATTCTGCCAAGAAACTTGCCACATCTTTTTGGAACATGACAATGAAATTCAGTTCATCGTGGAAAGAAAAAAATATGATCCATAACTAAAAGCTCCCCTATCAACTTTGTGAAGTGTAGCAATATGGTCCACGTAATAGAGAGATGGATTAGCTAGAAGGATGTTCAAGAAGTATGAGTTCTGAAATACCAAAACCACACTTAGGAAGGAGATACAGAAGGTAAAATGTCGACACAGAGCTGAAAAATATCTGGCACAGGTCATAAATCATATGGAAATGCATCCAGTCCGTATAATTCATGAGAACAATGCAATGCGGTTATCGAGGCAAGCTAATCACTTCAGAAGATCATGAGAACAAAATGTTCATATGAAACAAAAATTAGCAAGTGCTTAACAATGTAAGATTTTTTGTTTCGAAAGGCTAAATTCATTCACAAAAATTATTAGAATCAGGATACTGATTTTACAAATCTGAATTCTCCATTGTAAACAGAATTAGTAGTGCAAAAAATTCAAAGGAAGAAAAGGTCAAATCATTTTCTCTGAACAACATCTGACGTGACTCATTTTGAACAGCACACGTCTATAATTTTACAGTACATTCATAGCTCATAATTTTAAAAATGTTTCAGTGATGGCTATTTGAACTGTATCAGTTATCCCAATACAACACAGATTAATCCAACACCACAAGAGCTTAATCCAAGAATCAGTTCTCTAAATCATACCTGCTACTCTTAGTTGCTCGTAAGGACTTCACTCACGACTTAATTTACAAGCACACCAGAAGCACAAAATGATTGATGACTCCAAGTTCTATGTTCTTTGATTGTTAACAATGCAGTTCTACATAGGAGTATGTATCTGCATTGTTAAAGAGACGATCTTGGCTTTTTTAATGGAAGTCAAATCGTTTCTTTAAAAGTTAGCTATTCAAACATTGCTCCTTGTTCTCATTCAAATATATGATTCAATACTTGTATCAACTACTAATGAAGTTCTAATGCAAGCAGGTTATTTAGTCTTCAGGTCAGACTTTTTGAGCCAGAATAAAACAACAGTACACCGTAATACATGCTTTAAACTGAGCTAAAGTGACAATTTACCACTCAAAAAAAGAAATTTTGTGAAAATTGAAATTTTTATCCTAATTTATTTAGAATTTTTTTTATAGAAAATATGTGTGTTAATTTCTTCAATCTTATTTAATTGCGAAGTTGCTCTATTCCGGTTATTTTTCACAAGAGAAGTTGACTCAAACTAAATGGTCAATGCTTTGTGTTCATTGCTCGGGTTGGAGGGGTCTTAATTCTTCACTTTCATTATGCTGTCATTGTCAGAAATGTCTATTTACACACAATGCAGGAAACATTTAACCAAGGAAATAAGGAGACTCCAATGTCTACGGTAAAGGTAGAAGAAACTGATTTAATCTAAAAAGGTCATTGCTTCTATCACTTTACTTCTGTTTGCAATTTAATTGTTCTGTTATGATCAGAATTATCAATTTAATTTGTATTTAATTTGATTTTCAAGCAAGGAGTAGGGATGACAATTGGGCCCAAAAACATATTCTAACACTCAGGGGTGTTTGCTTTATGTGCATCACTGATAATAATAACAAAAATGAATATAATGAAAAATAAAATAGATATAATTATTATAATTACATTAAAATTTAATATATTTTAATTAATTATATTTATTTATTAAAAACGAGAAAATTATAATTATTTAATTATATTTAATTGCTAAAAATAGAAGTGACATTTTTATTTTTTTAGTATAATAACTTTTTTTAAAAAAAGTTTAAGTCTAAAATTAGTATAATCTAAAGGAATCGAATTTTGTTTGTTAGTTTTAGGGTAAATTAGTCAATTTCCTACGGGAGCTCTCTAATTTTAACATCAAAAAAGCGTAGGAAGTATGAAAGACAAAAAATAGAAGTACCATATTTTACAATTTCTATAGTTACAAATAGGAGTAACCGTGAATTGGGTTAGCTTGAACTTAAAATTACTTTTAGTTCAAGTTCAATTTAATATTTAAAATTTAAAATTTTTAAATTTAAACTCTATATAAATTAAATCTATTCAGTTAGTTTAAATTTTAGATTTAAACTTTATATAAATTTAGTTAAATAAAATATTGTTTAGTTAAGCTAAGATTATTTTTTAGAATTTATTATTGTTTAGTTAATATATATTCAATTAATCAGCACAAACTTCAACATTATCAAACATTTAAGCACAAATGGTCTAATATATATCATATATGTAATTGTCTACTGTTGTTTCATTCCTATAAATCAGTCCATGGTATTGTTGTTCAATTACCTACTGGTGTTTATGTTCAGTTCTACATATTGGAGTTGTCATTCTTGCATAATGTGCTTCATATTCCAAGTTTCCATGTTAATATGCTGTCAACGAGTCAATTAACTGCGAACCATCGTTACAATCTCATATTTACTGCTAATTGTTGTCATATTCAGGAGCTGAACACTTGAACAATGAATGGAACTATCAAAATTAAGGTAGCACTATTATTGTTTGAGCCTTCTTCAGCTTATTCTGGTTTAAAATCCTTTATCAGTTTACATGCACATTCTGCCACTACTTCTTTCTTTGATCTTTGGCATTTTCTCCTGAGTCATACACTAGTAGATAGAATAAATTTGTTGAAATTCACAAGCTGGTAAGTATGGTCATTGGAAGGATGCTATGAAATCTGAAATTGATGCTCTGTAGGATAATCAAACCAGGTCTATAGTTCCTTTGCAACAACTAGTCATGATTTAATTGCCTATTCAAACAGTGACTGGGTTACGTGTGCGTGTGCGTGTGCGCGGGTGGGTGGGTGCGTGGGTGTGGTTGTGTGTTTATAATATCGAGTATTATATGTGTAAAAATCTTAAAGAGTTATATGACTACTTTATGATGGGTTGCATGTGCGGGTGCTACGCATAGGATCCATGTGCTACGCATAGGGATACTTGCTTTGTTCGTAGTGCACTTTACGTAGATGGTTATTCCACCGAGCATTAACACAACATCAATTTGGTGTCCTACCATTTTATCCTTAGTCAGACTGGGCGTGTTTAGATACCGACATACCGTGATCCGTTAGATGTTAATATAAAATCTATAACATGAAATCGAATAAATCATGTTAAAAAACAAATTTATTTACGAAAGTGTATCTAAATCTATTGAAATATACATATTTGCGGTATTACAGTTTTTATATATATACTTTTAGCCTTCTAAGAGAAGCATATAATATAAATTGTCTACTTACCTTTTTTTAATGATGGTTTATTAGAAAGGAATTATAACTAGTTACTTATATAATGCTTATCATAAATTAGTCATATAACTCATAAGATTTTTACACATAATTCTCCACATTATAAACACACAACCATACCCACACAAGCACACACACCCACCGCACGGGCACACACGCTTGCACAAGTTCAGTTTGCACATTAGAAAGCTCTGAGTTTGATGCAGATATTATAGTAAGTGTTTGGTCTACAAGTGTTTTGTGACCATTTCCAAAAACACATTAGAAATGCATGACTTAATGCAAGAAATGGGAAAGGAAATTGTACGTCAAGAATCTAAACATCCAAACGAACGTAGCAGACTATGGGACCCAAAAGATGTCTTTAAAGTACTTGCAGAGGACAAGGTAAAATTAGTCAATTGCTTTCTATATGAGATTTTTAAGAAAATAAACATTGCAGCACTTTGAACTTATAGTTTTCAAATAAGGATATTTTAAACATCCCTTCTATTATTATAATATAAATTTGAAAATCTTTTTTACTTTCCTTTTTACTAAAAGAAATATTTGATTGTTGTTTGTTAGGGAGCGAAGGCAGTGGAAAGCATAATGTTGGACGTGTCTAAAATACAAAAGATAGATTTAAATCCAGAAGTATTCATGAAAACACCTAATCTTAAATTTCTCAAATTCTATGTGCCTAATAGATACAGTTGCTTTGAAAAGCAAAGTAATCTACGTCTCCCTCAAGGCCTTGATTATCTTCCGAATGGGTTAACATATTTTTATTGGGATGGATATCCATTGGAATTTTTTCCACGCAATTTTCGACCAAGCCATTTGATTGTGCTTGGATTACTCAAAAGCAAGATAAAACAATTCCAGGAAGAAGTCAAGGTACTTATCTTATGCCTTATATTTTCATATAATTATTTTTCTTATAAGTAAGTTTGGAAACAGCAACGGATGAGAATTAATCTCTTTTCTGTTTGCTAATTGCAGGATGTGAATATAGGATATTCAGTGGCCTCTCAACTGTCATGTGAAAAATTTGGTACGATTCTTGGTCGTTTTTGCAGTTTGATTAAAATTCCATCTTACATATATGGATGGCAATTAGGCAAGGTTACGTCCCTAAGTTTGGTAGATTGCAAAAACATAAGTCATCTTCCAAATAGTGGAGTTGGACTTCTAGAAGCTGTTGAAAATCTTAATCTTGATGGTTGCCTTAATTTGAAAACATTCCCAGAAGTTTCAAGCAACATAAAGTCTATGAATTTAAGTTGGACAGCTATAGAACAGATACCTTCATCATCAGTTGAACACCTTGGCAAATTGGAAGAATTAGTCATGTTCGCTTGTCAAAATCTTGAAAGCCTTCCAAGCAACTTTTTCAACGCGTTAACATCTCTTAGAAGACTTGATTTGGCTTTTTACATGCGCATAAAGAAGCTTCCTGAAATCTCAGAGAACGTGCATAGTTTAGAGAGTCTTTCCTTTTGTGGGGGAGACATAGAGATTCCATCTATCGGCAATCTAAAAGGGCTGAAGACTTTAAATATTTATGGTTCCTCCAAAATTGCTTTTGTGCGAAAAAGTGTGGTTAATTTAGCGAGTCTTGAACTTGTAAATCTGGCAAGTCGCATGTCACATCGTCCGGTTATAGACCAAAGTTTATTGCCTTGGTTGTTAGAGGGCGCCTCTTCTTTAAAAACTTTGGACCTTGGTAGCCTTAAATTAAGGGAATTACCTGAGGACTTGAGCTTTTTATCTTCTATAACTGATTTATATTTAAGAGACAATAATTTTGAGAGTCCCTGCAACCATCAAACAACTTTCAAACTTGAAACAGATTGATCTAAGTCATTGCCAAAGGCTTATATCCTTGCCAGAACTTCCATCAAGTGTCATTTGGTTAAGAGCTCATAATTGCACATCATTAGAACATATATGGGCCCTTAAACAGCTAGTATTTGAGTCAAAAGGCATTCATACGAGTTTTTCTTTATGGAACTGCTTAAAGCTGGATGAAGATGAATGCCAGGAAGTTGCAAATGTACTGTTCAGATATCACAAACCATGGGTATGTAACTATCTTTTTTTTTTCTCTTCTTTATTTTGAGTTGGTATCATCACCAATTTGAGTTTTGTGTTCGTGTGGTTAGGAGGAATATCATATGTATTATTATCCTGGAACTAGAATACCAGAGTGGGTCAAGTATCAAAGTATGGGTAGTTCAATGGAAGTCACCCTTCCTTCTCATTGGCTTAATCGTCTTTTCTTGGGGTTCGCCTTATATATGTGTTTTGATTATAAGAATTGGAGGAAAAAACATCTGAGACTTAGATGTGATTGGTATTTTGGAGACAATTACCATTTTCCCATCACAGATCTAGCGACTTTTCAACACGGAACAGATAAGGAGCATGTGGGGGTCTACTTCTTTGCAGCTAGACGTTGCGACTGGATATGGAGACATGGTAATTGTGTAGGGGATGAGGCCTTGTTCAAGTTCAGTGAAGAGAATCGAAGTATGAAGTTCAAGTTCAGTGTAGAGAGTCTAGAGAATGGAGGCACGCAGTTCAAGTTCAACGAAGAGAAAGGAGGTACGAAAATCCTGAAGTGCGGGGTCACTCCAGTGTATTCCCAAGATCAGGATGAACTCTGTCAAACATTTGAGTTTCCTACTCCAGTGTCCACGGTGAAGATAGAAGAAGCTGTTGTTGCTAACTCAAAAGTCAGAAAAAGAAGGAAGAAAACTGTATGTGGATTGTCCACATACAAGAAGAAGAAAAAAGAATGAAGGCCAGCTGTAGGCATCAGATCATCTGTGCCACTAACCCTAGTCCTACTCTGTTCCACACTTAAAACGTCGACGTTTTATTAAAACAAGAGTTTCGTTTTGGCTTCAGATTCATCTCAGCCAAGCCAACGTTCCCTCTTCCTTTTGATTTTGTTTCCTACTTTACTTCTCCATCGACTACTCACGTACAGTTTGCGAGAATTTGCCAACAGGAGCTTTGAAGACTTTTGAGGATTTGGAGATTTGGGTTTTGGTTGATCGGAGATGGGTAGCTCGGAGGAAACTTACTCGGTAAGAAAGAGACTATTTGGACATCTTCAAGGGAATGGGTTTCTAATATTGGGTTCGTAATGGGCAATGCGCACAACTTTCGACATAAATACTGGTGATGAAGGAAACGCACACCAGGTATTTGTTTAATTGACTACAAAGAACATCTCTTTTTAGATAAGGTTACGCGTCTAAATAGAGATGTTCATATAGAACAGTCACCCCTCCATGTCTAAAGCTGATCACTGGGTCATTGGGTGTAAATTTAAGGGCCTCTTACGTTGGTGTGATTGGCATATGAAACCTTAGGAATATATAAGAAATTTGACAATTTTGCAATGCGTGAAATTGGATTTAACTGGTGCAAGGTTGGTTCTTATAGCATTCTTTGCATTGTTTCGATGTTCTTGCCTTTTGTAGTATTCTTCTGGCTTGCAAATTTGGATAAGTAAATAAACAGTGATAAACAAAAATGAGAAATCGTGAGTGCGTCATTTTGTTTATTATTCTAGTGGATAGTATCTGTGGAAAGTGGAAGCTTCAACTGGTGGTGAAACTCGTCTTCCTGGCTTCAGTGGTTGTTAATTATCATTTTTGATCTTTATACTGGCAAGCGTGGTGGATTAAGTTGAGCATGATTGGAAGTTAATGCCAAAGCTAATACCAATCCTAGGAGCATTAGACGTATAGTTGTCTTAATGCTAGCCTTTTGTTAGAGGCCATTGTTCTTGAAAGGTGTAGTAATAGATGTAGTTGATTTGTGTTTTCTGTATATTTGTAATACAAGTGAAGAAACCTATTTACACCCATGAATGATGATTCAATTTTAAAGTCATTGACAAGAAGGTAATATTAATCTAAAATACGATGAACATTTTGAGTGAAAATAGTGATACTTATTATCCTAATTTTGTTTTCAATTGATATAGGTTTGTCAGACTCTTCTTTGAAAGCCTTTGTGGAGAGGTGTGGAATAAAACAAACTTACCTACTTTAAAACACGAAGAATAATCAAAATGTAAAAGGACAAGTTAATCTTTAGGCCTTCTGGAAGTTTCCTGCAAAAATAGTGGAACAAATGGTTCTTTGACTTTTACTTTTCCCAGTAGAATCATCAGTCAACATTGTTATCTTCACTTCCATTTTTATCGTGGACCCTTATTATATTGCACTTTGGTGAATGAAAATCTATCTTGAAGGACATTGCTGTCAGTGCCCACTCTTCAATAAAGTTGCTCTTATCTTTGCCCAAGTTTCAACTAGTGGTATCTAGACACCTCATGCTTCATCTAATTAGATCGCAAGTTTCTCAACACAAAATCAGACAAGTAATATGTCCTAGTGCCAATTGCCA
>JANZLC010000004.1:2648127-2659119 GCA_026413385.1 Erythroxylum gracilipes
AATATTAGTAATATTAAAAAATAGAAAAATATACCAAATAATATAAATTTCTATATTTCTATTAAATTTATGAAGAAAATTGTAGGTTTTACTTTTTGAAAGAATAAAAAACACATTAGTGTTTTAGAAAGAAAAAAAGTAAAAAAAATTAATTGAACTAGTAACCAACTGGTTCGATCAGTCCTAATTTAATCAGTCAATTAACCAGTTCGCACTGGTTTAAGTGAGAACTAATTTTTAGGGATCATTCGGATCGAATAGCTGATCGGTCACCGATTGAATCGACCGGTCCAATTCGAATTTCAAAACCATGATTATAAGTGAACAACTCTTTAGGACAAGGCTTTCAAATGGTTAAACCAACCAGGAAGTTAAGGTAGGAAGACATTTTGTTAAAGATCTTCTGGATTAGGAAACAAGTCACGAGCACGGCAGATTTCACCGCGCAAGTTGAACCCACGAATTGGTGCCAATTAGAAGAAACAGCTGTCGCCAACCGCGCACGTTAGCAAAGTCTTCCACTTGCTCTGCTTAAATCCTCCACCTACCCGCGCGCCTTTTCTACGTCCAGCCTTCTCTCTCTCCAACGCTCTCTCTCTCTTTTTACGAGTTCAGTAATTAATGAAAAGTCCCTACAATGTGTACGGTCGTCGGACCCCAATCCCCGGCCGCTTTCTCTACTCGCCGAATTCCTCTTACACCGATGCCTCCTCCTCCTCCACCGTCAAGAGGCGAAGCCCTGTAGCTGTCGCCGCCAGATCGGTGGCTGGAGTGTTTGTGGGTTGCTTCACACCACCTGAGAATGAGGACTCCAAGAGTTATCAGACCTCTGAAGAGTTTAAACCTACCTCTGGTAAATTAAACTCCAGCTGCCAAGCTTCCCTTTTAAGCTTTTGCAACATAAATGATCCAAATGACTAGAGTCAGTTGTGCTTAGATTCCAGATTTTGTTCATGGGAAGTCAAGTTAAAGAATGTTACTTGACTTCTGTTTGAAGTAAACAAGTTGTTGCCCATTTTAGTGGGCTGATCTGGTTGCAGAGAGAAGCATAATCATAGTAATGAAGTTTTCCTGAAACGTGTTAGTTAATTACCTTACGGCCTAGCTTGGGGTAATCTCACACAACGTTCAAAAGCATAATTTGTTCGATTTCATTTCCTTTGTGGGTTCTTACTGTTTTTTCATTTGCCGATTTAAATGATGAATTTCGAGTTTAACAAGTGATTGAATAGGTGTAACTTTGTTTCTTTTAGCTTCAAGCACTCCTGCAAATAACCGGAGACAAGGCTCTAAAGGAGCTGTGTATGGAAGTGCACACAACTCGACCCATGAAATAGAGGCGGGGACTATGAAGTTCAGCATGGATGAAATCTACCGGGCCACAAGGAACTTTTCCCCTTCTATTAAAATTGGACAAGGTGGGTTTGGGACAGTCTACAAGGGCAGACTCGAAGATGGTACGGTTGTTGCAATCAAACGAGCTAAAAAGGTTTGTAGAAAAAAGGATGTTTACATGATTTGTTTTCCTGTTTCTAATTGCCCAAGAAAGAATGTGTTAACGAGGTTACATCCTCCATCAATGGCTTGGGGATCTGTTCTCTGCAGAGCTTGTATGACAAACATTTAGGTGTGGAGTTTCAAAGCGAGATTCAAACACTGGCACAAGTAGAGCATTTAAATTTGGTAAAGTTTTATGGGTATTTGGAGCATGGAGATGAAAAAATTGTTGTCATGGAATATGTACCAAATGGAACTCTCAGAGAACACTTGGACTGTGAGTTTACTTTTACTTTGTCATTTTTCTCCATCTCATTGTCTGCTGTTTGTCATCATAGGAACTCCACATTCTTGTGATCTTGATTGAGTTAATGAAGCATGTTAAAGCAGGTATCGGAGGCAATGTCCTTGACCTTTCTCAGCGCCTGGATATTGCAATTGATGTGGCTCATGCAATCACTTATCTTCACATGTATACAGGTTTTCCTTTCTTTAATGGCCTATTACTTTCATCGATACTGGACCTGAAGCTATGTTCTTCAACTATGTGATTTAACTATGTCATCATTTATCGGATTCATTCCTTGCAGACCACCCGATCATTCACAGAGACATAAAGTCCTCAAACATTCTGGTCGCTGATAACTTTCGAGCCAAGGTCTCTGATTTTGGTTTTGCAAGGCTAGCAGCTGATAGTGAGTCTGGTGCCACGCACGTGTCTACCCAAATCAAAGGAACTGCCGGCTACTTAGACCCAGAATACCTTAAAACATATCAACTCACTGAGAAAAGCGATGTTTATTCATTTGGTGTCTTACTGGTTGAGTTATTATCTGGGAGACGCCCTATAGAACCGAAACGGGAAATCAAAGAGCGAGTAACTCCCAAATGGGTACAATTTTCTTCTCTTCTTTGCCTCATTGATTATTAGATCTCTAAGATTATTAACTTCAGAACAATGGGATGAGTTGAGTTTAGTGTGAAGAGATACTGTGCAAAACATTCCTTTAACTCATACATCTTGTCACCAACTTTTTTGTCAACTCAATGTTCAATAACACCAAAAACAATTGGAATCGAAAAGATCTGCACATGACTCTGAATAAGTATGGCATGCAGGCGGTGAACAAGTTTATTGCCGGAGAGACAATTTTAATATTGGACCCAAAGCTGGAAAGAAGTGCAGCAAATAACTTGGCCCTGGAAAAGATTATGGAACTGTCTGTAAAATGTATGGGTCCTCGCAGACAGAGCCGACCAAGCATGAAGAGATGTGCAGAGATCCTCTGGAGTATCCGCAAAGATTACAAAGAATTGACAGCCTCAGATTTTCGATCCAACTCACAAAGAAGTGCTTCAGTTGGAAGAGAATAAAAGCAGATTTACCGGGAAGAAGATCAGATTGTAAAACGTGTTAATGTATCTTGATTAATGAAAGCCATTTCTGTGATCAATGAAAGAATCCAATTACGAGTCGAGGAAGCTAGCTTATGGCAAACTGGGTTTCTAATCACTTCTGGTTCCGTGATCAGGATCATGGGAGCAAGTTCTTTAGTAAAGTTTACTACTTTTGAGTATAGGAAAATTCATTGTGCAAGTAAGGAAGGTGCATTTAATTTTGTGGAAGATTATTATTTCTTATATCTTACCGTTTCCTTTTCATTTGTCTTGGTGGAGAACAAGTCCTGTTAGCCTACATGTCTTGCCAATTGTACCATTTATGTAATCTATTTCCTTTTCTATTTGTATCTAATCTCAGATGTCTGGTATAATCTGATATTTTCTATTTTTGTTTCAACATTTTGGCTTCCATACTACTAAAACACAACAAAGCAATCAAATGGTCAAGAACATAAAATTATCAAATTGTTCATTAGGAATATTAAACTATAAATATGTGCAGTGTACTCATACATATATAAACAAAGCTATACTATTGGTATTCCATTCATCTCTCTAAATCTCCTATGTACATCTTCTTACAAAAGAAAATAACCAAAAGACCCAAAGTTCAGCAAAGTTTATGCTGAAAAGAATTTGCAGCACTCGGCTTTTTTGACTGAAGTTCATGTCGGTATCTGGTTCTTGTGGGTTGACATATTCTAAGACAAGACTACTTAGTATACCCCAAAACAGAATGAGGCAAGAATACTTGATTCATACTTCACACTACACGTTCAGAGATGCATTTATCTGTAACCTGTTTCTTATGGGAGCTGAGAACTTATCTTGGAAAATTTCTCCATCTCCCACCCTCTCCTAGACTCTTGGAAATGAATTCTGCCGCGTTAGGTGATATTCTGTGTCTAACGATCTTTCCGTATCACTACTTACATTGTCCACTTTCGAACAAAGGAAGAAGAAGGAAGATGAATATATGGATACATGCCATATACTGCAAACCGTTTTGTACCCAAAAAGAAAAAATCAGATAGAGAAACAAAGACAAAAGGAGTATAGAATAAAGAGGAATTAAATGAACCTGTGCCAAATCCAGTAGCTTTCACTGCTTTCTAGCTTCCAACTTATTGCTGCCATGGCCAATGCAGTAAACCCCACAAGTACAAAGCCCCATCTAAATCTTCTCAGTATTGTCTTGACTAAATTGTTCATCCAACTTTTTACATTATGCCACCTACAGTCAGAAATTTACCGAAACAATTATGCGATTAACTACTGTTTTATGTATATGCCTCGGCATCTTACAGGCGAACTCACCTGCTGGTCATATTTATACACAGTTCCATCCCGATGCAAAATGACCTCATTTTGGTGGAGAACTCAATAAGCAACCCAACAACAAGACCGAGTGTCCCGATTACTATCACAAGAATAATATTCGAAGACCTGCAATCAGTGTCGTCAAACTCAAATCCACTTCTAAATGAAAGAAATGCAGGTTAAATGTGGAAGCTCAAACTACCTAGTTGCCTTCGTTATGGCCATAAGGGCTGTAAGGATAGCAACAACTGTGTGAATAGTCCTTTTAAAAGCTTCATCAATAGTGGCCAAGTACACAAAAGTGCTCACTACAGCCATGAAAGAGAGCCAAAAATCCATGAACTGAAACAGTTTCAAGTCAGTAGATCAGTAAATTGAAAACTAGTGATGAGATATACACATATGCAAAAACTATATAAAAATCCAGCAATGTTGCAACAATATGCAAGAGAGATGCAAAGTTCTACATCTTAAACCAATTTACGAAACTAATTTTTCTATGAATGTTCTAACACTATCCTCAAATGGTTACCTAGCTTCAATCGTGTTTCTATGAAATGTGTTAACTTAAATTAGACTTTTTCCGGAGTTGGAAATTTGGCAGACTGGGTTATATGGGTTTGTAGGGCCACAGAATCCCAACTTTTATTGGATAACCGCCTTTCCTAAGTGGTTCGAGGTTGTAATACAACCTCTTAATAAAAAGTCATCTCCCAACAAATCCTGGAGGATCATTTGAAAGGAGAATCTATGACAAAAATGTAATTGGGGAACATTTGAGCTTGTAAAAAAAAAAAAAAGAAACCATGGAACTTCAGAAGTTTACAGTATCTTTACTCATATAAGGCTTTAAAACTATGAAGCCGACTCAAATCAATCTGTTTCCCTAAATCTAGTTATGTATGCAGTTCAGATCGTGTAGAAGCTGTGAGGGAGCCACAGTATGCAACCAATCAGCATTTGTGCCCTCATGTGAACATGTTTTGATGAACTTATACCAGTCTCATGTTAC
The DNA here is from genome assembly GCA_026413385.1 of Erythroxylum gracilipes. Taxonomy (NCBI): domain Eukaryota; kingdom Viridiplantae; phylum Streptophyta; class Magnoliopsida; order Malpighiales; family Erythroxylaceae; genus Erythroxylum; species Erythroxylum gracilipes. Next base: position 2,653,358 of record JANZLC010000004.1, read on the forward strand.
GCAATGCAACAATAGTTCTATGCAAATCTAACATATAAGATCATTAAGGTGAGATTCATACTTGCAGAACATTGTACGATAATACACACCACGTGCCTACATCACATGCATGATATAACCCACTTGAAATGCCACTGGACGTGAAAAGCACCCATTCTGCAAATGCCTGCAAGGAACCAAAATTAGAGAACGGGTACTGACTGATGGCTTTCAACATTTATGCCTGCAAGCAGTATAACTCAACCCAACGCCAACTTTGAGCCTATACGTTGGCATAAATTCCCTGGTATTTAAACAAAAGCTACCATTTTCACTTGCTTATCAGGCAAATCAGTTCTATTATGGAACTGAAGGGCATTATTATCACCATGACAGTCTTAAGAAAGACAAGCATATTCATCTAAGTATCATCGCCTATTGTTGTAGCAGTAAGTATTTTACAACATGAGCTACGAAGTAAAGAATAGAATCAAGATCTTTACCTTTTGCCGAAGAGACCAATATGCAGGAAGAATAGCTGCAGCATTTGACGCAATGAGTGCAATTGATTGCCATATGTGCCCTACATCAGATTCCATCTATTTATTAAATCAAAGACAACCTTTTTCAACTTTCAACAACTTAATTTGTTTGCAGATCAATGCCTTTGTGCTTCAAGAACTGAACTGTAATGCTTTTATAAGACGTAAGGATCAACCGTGGACCACCATAGTTGGTCGATTTAAGCACAGTTTACCATAAACTAAGATTTTTATAAGACAAAGAAACAAGACCAAGCTTAGGTCAGCTCTCATATCCTTCACTAAAGCAAAGCAATAGACATCAGAAGTTTATACCAAATATCTGTCAAATGTCGACTCCGCGCCTTTGCTTGAAAACCCCCTGACAGATTTTCAAGTCCTATCCCTCCTTGACACTTTCAAGGAAATGGTTCTTTGGCTTAAAATGATTAAGTCACACCCCAGAAAAATAACTAAATGATGGAAAAAAGTACATACTCTGTTGCGATACAACTTCAATGCTACAATCAAGGCCCCCATGTGTTCGGTCACAGGAACAAAAGCTGAGGAAGAAAACAAAGAATGACACAGGGATTAGGAATGTACTAAACTATGCAATCTCACTTATGCAGGTTGCCACTAAAAATTTGGCACCAAGAATTACATAAGAAGGAGAAAGTGTTATGAGATTGAGACTATGGAACCTGTATGATGTCAGTCCACTGGCATCTAATGCTACTTTGCACTCCCCATGAGAAGAGCATCTTTTAGGGCACCTCTCAACTGAAATAGACATAATGGTCTGGCCAAGGGAACTACTATTTGATGCACTTAAACTTCTTAATCCAAAAGCCCAAGTTCCCTCCTTAACATACAAGATATAAAAATCAACCTTCTGTTCACTTGAATCATACAACATGAAAAACATAGAACCATCACTGCTTCTATTCTTGTGTGCATAATAATAGTCCCAATTGTTGATAGATGGCATTCCACCAAATCTAGCATATAATTCATAGCTTATCTTTGCATCCGATGTTAGGCGAATGTGTATATTTCCTCCAGCTGCACCACGAGGAATGTTTAGTATAAAATAAGACCAAGAATCTTCTGCTTCTCCACCATATGAGGTATTGCCTGACAGGGGCTCCAGAGGAAAATTAGCAGAATCTGGGGATAATTTTTCACTGACTGGCAGATAATAGGACTCAAAGGGCGAGTTGTCCCTCCTAAGATTTGTCTACATATAACCAACCATGATTCATAAAGTTAAGTTTTATGTGTGGATAATTCCTCAAAGACATAAGAATAAAAATAAACTATAGAAGTAAGCTGTTTAGAAGTTATTCCAACATATTATCACAATCCACACATAACATGCCAAAACGACAACACAGACTTACATCTTCAAAGAAAAATGAGCAAGTCACAGTCAAGATAAAGGGAGCTCATGGTTTTCCATAATCTTACCTGAAGCATGTATCTTAATGAGGTACAATTCAGTCCCGCCTTGCCAACTGGACATCCAAGCACTTGCCACTTAATGGAATAGCAAACCTTTGTTGCAGCAAGTTCAGTAGCCCCCATTTCTTTTGAGAGATTAGATGGAAAAACAGTAATAAACCAGCGACCAACATTTGGAGAACGAAGAACGAAAGGAGCCTTAATTAAGTCACCAGAATAATCATGAAATGCCACCGAAGGCATTACACCATGCCGCACAAAATACATTAAACTAACTTCACTAGCAATCAAACCGTTACTTGATGGGCTTGCATTGATACTGAAATTTGTTGCTGCTATTGTTAATTGTTCTACCAAGTCAACCACCTCCAATGAATAGACTCTTGGTTCACTTTCTTCATGGCAAGATGCCTCAAAACTTTTGCAAGAAAACCCAGTTTCAGATGTTTGGAAATTTTCATTTGGTGTATTATCTGTAAGATTGTAGCTATTAGATTGAGAACATGAAAGCAGGTCTACTGTCTGGTCACAGTACTGGCCATACAATGTTGAGGCTCTACATCCTTCCACGCTGATGTTGGCACTAAAGGAGTATGCTGGGCTGCGGACAATCTGCAATTTCATACTATTTACTATCATTTAAGAATTGCTATGCTCTTACTAAAGTCTAGAGGAAACCATTTACTGAAGAGAAAACAGAAAGCAAGGATAGATAATATAGTATTCGTCCAGGTTTGTGGTTGATTTTGCATTCAAGATATCAGCTTTGACAAGAATTTTGAAATTCTCCACAAATTTAAGCATAACTTTATAGGACTAATAAGCAAATATATCCAACTTTTCCATTAATGGAAACAAAAAGGTAGCCTTCATTCTCATTGTAAACAATATCCAAATATCAACTTTAGCCAGTAAATCATTTATTATTATACTTCTCCAACTACTCAAAGTTCTTCAAATGAGAACTTGTTTCTCCCAAGAATAACAGTTGTAGCTACATCACTGAAGTAGGACTGATTAGGAATTGATTACTAAAAATGTGCAAGCTAATGATGCATTTGAGGAATCAGAGTAAGTTAAAGCAGTAACTTAAGTAGAAAGGGATGGAACTTGGATAATGGCACTTATTAAAATTTTAAAATAATCATACCATCTTTGACTGTGTCCTTGTAGGCCCAATGCCATTGAAAAGACCCAGATACCAAACTCCTGGAGATATCTGAAAAACAAACTTGTGAGTCAAATTCTGCTAACTGTTATTAACAAGACACGCTAGTCTAAGAAGAAAACAAGAATGCACTTTCTGTGCGTCAACGATTCAAACCACAATCCAAATAATCCCAAAATAGAACCGGACGCAAAAAAATGAACAGATGATATTGAATTTGTATGCACAGACCAAAATTTGCTCTTCACAAATAGGAACATTGATGTCAAACCTGCTCGTTCGTCAGCTTCAAGGTTAAATTTTTCTGCATTGGATAGCACTGAACATTCTGGGAACCTTGAAATTCCGGAAATGATCCATTTGAAAGGGGAAACAATCCTGCAAGAACAGAGATGCTATAAGTAAAACCATGAAACGAAACCAAATCAAATCAACAATCTCATTCGATGCACATGAACAACAGGAGTAATGCAAAAGGAATATTGTGCTACAATAACCAGTTGAGCAAGAAAGATTCAATTACAAGCCTTATCATGCGAACTGTCATCATAGATAGTCAATCACTTTTCTTCCTAAATACAAAGGATCATCCAAAACAAACCCAAAATAATCAGGTTTTGTTCATGTCTCTAACAAATAATACCTAATTGTATCGAAGAACTGTTTAAGACATCTGGAAGAGGAGGGCTTCCATCTCTGAAGCAGATAACCGGTAGCTGGCTTTTAGGAACCTTTGATATGCTCTTCTCGTCCTGCCAAAAACTCTCAACCATGAACATACTATAAAAATAACGACACAAAATCTAACATTATGACTAAAATTCAATAAAAAATATCCAGAGACCATCGTCGGGACAAAACCTTAATATACCCAAACAAACGACATTCAGTTCACACATCTAACATAAAACATCATCAGATATAATACTTACAAGGTCCACATCCGACTCTACTGCTACGTACACCGAAGAAAACCACGGAGGCAAATCCACTGAAAACACAGACAAGCAAAGAGCCATTCCACCATTAAAAACAAAAAAACTACAAGATATCATCAAATCAACAACTGCAAATCCCCCGCTATTTCCACTCGATGATCATTAAACAAAACACATACTAAAAAGAAAAGATTGAACCAGACTCCACTTTCTCACTAGCCGCCTTACACGCACCTCTAATGTAACGCAAATCATAAGGCTTGACCACCGTTTGAGGGTACCTAAAGCTAGAAACAGTGAAAGTATTGGACTGTAGAGGCTCATTAGCTGAGTAAGAATAAACGAAAAGACATGAAAAGAGCAGGACAAGAGCAACACTCCTATAACAAGAGCACCAGAGCATCGAATTCCCTGCCATGTTCTTCTAGATAATTTACTATTCCCGGAGACAGGGAGAAGCTAAAAGGGGCTTAAAGTACATAAGAACCGTAGTTTTATTATGTTAAATAAGGGGCAAAGAGGTAATGATAAGTGAAAGGTGGATTGCGCGACTTGTGATTGACTTGTGTCGTTAAAGTTCGACCATGTTTCTGTTACTTTGGCTGAAGATTAAGGCTAATTTGTCTCCGACCTGTTCGGTCTTTACTTATTACAAAGATGTCACAACACGGAACTCAAAAAGGATATTTAATTTAGGGTTAATTAAAAAAATTGTAAACTTATGTTAATTTTTAAATTATATTTCGAACTTATAAATTAGTAATAATTTTTATTTTTTTCAATTCTAACTTAAACTTCAAAAGTGGATAAAATACTCAAATTTTTAATTTTTTAATTATATCTCGATATTATCTGTTGTTCTCTCGATATCCTTAATCATTTATTTTTTGTTTATTCTTCTGACACCTCAAATTACTTTCACATTATAGCGTACTGCACCAGTAAGTTTTTTGTTTTTAGTTTATTATCTTAATGCCCTTAGTATGAGGATATCGGGATTGCATAATATGAAAATCGAAAAGTGAGAGTGTCGAGAGTTAATTTTGACTGACGTGTATTAATAGTTAAAATTTTTGAAACACGTGTCAAATTATGTCGACAAACTCAACGAAAATACTAATATCGAGCTAGAATTGAAAACAATTGTTATTGCTACATTTTAAAGTTCGGTTTATAATTAAAAAATTGATGAAAGTTTAGATTTTTTTAGTAACTAACCCTTTAATCTATTAAAAATTATAAACTTTATGCAAAATTCGTGTTAATAATTGTGGAATTCGGACTCCTTTTTATTAATCTTCCACTAAATTATTAAATTTGAGCGTTGGTAATATGTTATTTTTATGCAATATTACTTTACATAATAAATTTTGTTGTAGTTTAAATATTTAAAATTATCAAAAAAATTGTAACTTTTAAATTTTGAAAATATATTCTAAATTTTTGTTAAAAATAACAATCAAATATACATGATATGAACATCACATGTAAATCAATCAAATATTATTTATATAAAAATTAATCAACGTTTTAAAAACTGATTCGATTTGATCAGTTTAACAGTTAAAACCTTGAACTGATTCAGTTTCTAATTTTTTAATTTGATTTAGTTTAATAATCTTTAATATTAAAAACCGATTAATTTATTAATCAATCAAATAAGTTAAAACAAACCTATTAAATTTTATTTAC
>JANZLC010000004.1:2664006-2679231 GCA_026413385.1 Erythroxylum gracilipes
GGAAATAAAATAAAAATAATTGTTTGAAATCGATTCCAAGTTGAAGAAAGGATCGAATATGAATTGATCAAATCATTTACTCCACAGTCTGATAGATAATTGATTAATCAGATGAGAATAAAGTTATAGTCCCATTGTACATGTCAATATTGACAACAAGGAAATTGATAGTAAGAAGAAAATCCGTCGACTTTTGAAATTGTGAGGTTCAAGTCCCTCTATCCCCAAAACAAAAAAAGGCCTCTTCGACCCTTTAATTATTTATTATATTCTATTTATTATAATTATATTATCTCTTTTCGTTAACGGTTCAAAATTCATTATCTTTCTCCTATTCATAAAACTAGAGTAAAATTCAGAAATAGAGATTTTCCTATTGGAGAGTAGTAAATTCATGTTAAATTTAAAATCAACGAAGAGTGTTACGCTTTGTAGTCTTGAAGGTTCAAAGACTTAAAATGATCGCTCAATGAATTCAAAAATTCAAGCCATGACTTAAACATCCTTAACTTCACTTAGCATGCTCATCTTTATTTTTGTTTTTTCAAAAATATGATTATTGTCATCGACATATCTTCATAAATCCTTGCCTTTAATAAATATATTGAAATGGATTGCACAAGCTAAGTAATTTTTTTCATTAAGACGAACTAAAAAACTTTCACACTTATACAAAGACATAATGGCAAGGTACTATAGATGAGATAAAACAAAATAATAAGAAAATAACATTTTGAATATGGAAAGACTATAAGATGGACTAATTTTAGGACAAATAAAGGTGAAGGTGAATATGCAGAGACTTCATGAGATGAACTAATTTAGGGATAAAGAAAACTTAGAGATTTTACCTTTTTGGCTAATTTACTATACTATAATTACAATTACAAAACCTCCTCTTCAACTCTTCCACAAGACCACAACCGAATTATTATTATACTCAATTAATTATTTTCCCAATATCCAAATACCATTACAATAATTTTAAGAATATGTCAATTAATTATTTACTTTAAAGTCTTTACATTCTCGGTTTTAAGGATTTAATTTAAGTTCAAACTTTCTAACTTTTAATTCATGCATGTCGTTCATTCAAATGATCAAAAAATTTAAGATAAATCTCACACAAACCAAACCACAACCAATGAACCAAACTCATTTCATTCAACTTCAATCCAGTATCCAACCAACGCAAATTACAATTCCAATTCACAATTTCATTCCAACTTCCAACCCACTCATAATCACAATTGCAATTAAGCAAAAAAAAAATTGAAAAGTGAAAATACACCTAAACAAATTCAAAATTGATTTTTTGGTCAGGTTGAGTTTAGATCTAGTATTATTCCAGATCTAGCAGTCGGAGATACTTGGAGAATAGGAAGAGAGTAGTCAATGATAGAGGCGTGGAGGTTCAGTGATGGCATGGTGATCCTCATGGAGGAAGGCTTAAGCCTGATGGGAAGAGGCTCGGTGGTGGAGGACGATGACAGTCGTGTGGTGCGGTGGTTCGTGGTTGTCTTGTTGCTGGAGAAGGAGAAGCACTGCCGGAGATGGAGAGGAGAATGAGAGAGAGAGAATGGAGACGAGAGTGTGAGATAGTAAGAGAGAATGGAGGTGAGTTTGAGAGAGAGAAAAAAACAACAAAGTAGCAGAGAGTGTACAAATGGGTCAATTTTGTTTTTTTTGCTAAATAGTCCCTCATTTTTTTAAAACTTACGATACAACTCTTGGTACCAATAGCTTTGATATTGTTTCGTTTTTCAGTTGGTATGGTATCGTCCGGTCGGTACAGAATGATATTCTAAACACTGCTTTGTGGCACAGAAATTTAATTTGGTGTTTTAGATTTTATTAAAATAGAAAAGTCTTTTTTTTAAGTTTTTGGATAATTTTAACGATAAAATAGATGCAATATAAATATATCTTGTGAACTAATTAAATATTATTAATATAGTAATCTAACATGATTTTTAAATTTTATCTAAATTAATTAAATTTGAAATAAATTAATTATAATAATTTAATAGATATCGAACCATTATAAAACTGGTTAAAAATTAAATATAATTAAAAATTTTAAAATATAATTAAAAAAAATTGTCTTTGTTGGTAAAAGAATTTGAAATTTAATGAAAAAAGAGACTATTAAATAAAAATTAGTTGATTTATTTTTATTTATAAAAATAAATAAATAAACAAAATTAATTGATTAACTAATAAATTAGTTCATATTTAACAATAATAATTATTGAAGTAAATCAAAAAGAAAAATTTAAAATTGAATCAAAGAGTCAATTGATTCAAGATTTTTAATTAATCATCGATAACTACTCTCAAATTACCCCTAAATTTATAAGAATTTACAAATTTGTTTGATTAAAATAAAATATATTATTATATACCCGTTTATTTTATTTTCTATAATTCTAACGAAAGACAACATGGGCGGGGGTGTCGATTTCCGGTTAGCATGTCACGTCAGAAGAGAACAAACGGAAGAATGTCACCTCTTTTAACCGTACGATGAGCACTGATTCATTCACGTGGAAGTATATCTACTCAAAAAACAGGACTCAGTATAGATTCGGAAGTACTAGATAGTAACTCCCACAGTTCGATCTCCTTGGAAACACACGCCTGTCTGTGTCTCGTTGAAACCGTCCTCTGTCTGTCATTCTTCGCCCAACCCACCACCGAGGCTTACGGTGGTAGTCAAAGAAAAACCCGGAAAACGAGATGCGACTTCACGAGTCCGGTTTGGTTACATAAGGAGGAAGATGACCGTGATCGATTTGATAACCGGAGTGGACGCTGTTTGCAAGAAGTAAGAAAAGTATTGATAAACAGAATGGGAACGTAGATGCTTTTGCACGTCTATACGCGGCCGTTGAGTCCGACATTGAGTCTGCTCTTCCGGTAAGTGATATAATTCAGACTCTTTATCTCCAAGAAAGTTACGATCGTTTTCGTTTTTGAAGAAAACATTGCTTTTAACTTCCGTCAACTGAATATAAACAGAAATCTGAATCGGCAGCAACAGGAAAAAAGAGAGCCAATGCGGTTGCTGTGAACGCCGAAATTCGAAGAACGAAGGATAGATTGCTTGCTGCTTGAGGAACTGCTGAAATTGCAAAGGATCGCGCTTAAAAGGGTCTTTTTGCTCTGCTCTCTTTCGCTACTTTCTTGGAATCAAAATTAACAGTACGTGTGGTATAATCTAGATCAGTCACATACTCACATTCTCCAATTTCGACTCTTTATCGTGGATTGTTTGAGTGGTGTATGGGATATTTTGTAACAGAAGAGAGTTCGGATAGCGATTACTTCAAACCGACCGATGAGACTGAGCAATGTAGGTAGGAATACGAGAAGCGGGGAATGAAACAGGCAAAGTGCGTATGTGCAGACTTAGTAGTAGTAGGTTTTGGTCCTGAGCTTCAATGATCATATTTGGTATTTTCAAAAAATGTCATTACAAGTTGCAGTCAACGCTTTGGTCAAACTTAAGGGGATAAGCAGAGCTAGCCAACGCAGCTTGTGTACGGTTCATCTCCCTCGGCAACAGCTTCACTTTGTTGGACTGTACTGTACTTGGTCATAGTCATTTTCTATGGCTAAATTGGCGGCACAGTCTCTCTTGGATAGCATGCGGAAAGATTCAGGAAAATTAATACATTAATTAAATATTCTCAAAAATAGAGAAATAAAACTAAGCTTATATTTGGTTGGATTTATACCAAAAGAATTTTTACAAGTAGAGCTTTTTTATGTAAATATTTTATGAGAAGAACTTTTTCTAATAAATCAATTAACTATTTAACTGTCATTTTAAAAAGAGTTTTTTAAAAGAGCTTCATACAATAGATTATTTGACAATATAAAAATAAAAATTACTTATAATTTTAGCTATTTTTATTTTGTAATAAAAATTATTTATGCATATAAATATTATTTAAAGTATATTAAACAGTATGAAAAACACAATATATTAATTATTACATAATTTTAACCATATGAAACATAAATGAAAATATTTCTAACCAAATCATAAATAAAACTCATCTTTACGTTTGCAAGATAAATGTGAAGGTGAGTTTGTGGGTATTGTGAGAATTATATGTAAAATATAAAGACAAAAGAGACTAAAAAATTGGTTCATTAATTGATATGAAAAACTTACCCAAAAAAGCCACGAGTGTATTTTGGTTGCCAAAAAATTCATATCTATTAAAAAAGAACTTTTTTATTTTATAGCCAAATACTCATTTTTCTTAAAAAAGACTTTTGTGGTGGCAAAAGTCTATCTAAACAGGCACCAAATCCAATTATAATTTAAACTCCGTTAAAAAGAGGATACAAATATTTTTTCATTATTTTACTTAATGTTTCAAAAATCAAACCAAAAGTTAAACTAATAAGATAAGTTTGAAGTTCAAAAAACTTAATCGATATTAAAATTTTAAGGTTTAAAAGATTCAATTATTATTATACAGTCATAAAATTGACTAAAAATTAAATATAATTTAAAATATAATTAAAAGATATTATCCTTATTTATTAAAATTTTAAATTTACTTAAAAAGAGATTATTAAAGAATATTAATTTATTTATTTTGAATGATAATAACTTATTAATTTACAAAATTTAACCGATTAATTAATAAAAAAATAAATTTTTATAACAAGAATTATTAAAATAATTCGATTATCAAAATTAAATGTGGTTAATTTTTTAACTATTAATTTTACCATCAAATTACCATACTACCCTTGAAACTTTTTTTAATTTATTTTCCAAACCATTGACTTTACATAATGTCTACAACCAGAGCCCACCCAACGCAGACCCTATAATCTCTCCCACTGCCATGTTACAGAGAAACTCTAGGGTCACACTCACGCATGACACCGAACAACCAACACTGACAAACCCCATTTTGCCCTTAACCCTAAAATTATATAATTATATATATATATATAAGGAAAAGAAAAAAGAGATAACAGATAAAACAAAAGCCCACCATTAAGGTCACTACTGTACTAACTAAACTCTACTAACTTACTACATGAGGGACTTCAAGGACCTCGCTTTCACTGGTTTTCTCATCCGTTTCTTACCGCTATCTCCACCATTCTCGTTATCTTCAAGCTCCTCTTCATCATCGTCGTCCTCGTCCTCGTACTCAAACTTGTCGCTGGTGTTGTGTTCAATTGGCGAAGAGCTGGAAGACGGCGTCGTGTTGCCGATAAAGGCAGTGTTTGTGTTGCTCTCCATGTATTTGGCTGCCTCGATCTTGTTGACTTCACCCCTACGTTTACCCCACGACGGACCGAACCCAGAATAGTAGTAGAATGCATACGGGTTCGACGTAGTCGTCGACGTCGACGACGACCCTTTCTTCGCCGACTTTGCTCGGCCCCTACGCGACCCAGATACTGTCTTCTCGGGTTTCTTCATGGAGGAGAGGCCTAGAGAAGCTGCTCCAATGTTGCTGCTGTACGATTTGAGTAAACTGAGATGATGCTGGCACATGGAGTACCCTTCTTTGGGTTCGTTCTTGCAATGCCAACCCTTGCCGTCGTTTTTGTTACAGCAATGAATTTTCCCGCTTCTCTTAACGGCTTTAATGTCTTGGTCATCGTCGACCATCCCCTTCTTCAAAGGGTTGCCTTCCATTTCATAATTATCGTCGATGACCATATTATCGATCTTCATCTTTATCGACGCTTTCTCTTCTGCGTCCACCATCATCGATGCCACACTGCGCGTTGTATAATTCCATATTCAACAACTACAGACGCTAACTAAGGGTCGAGGGTTGTTACCGGTGAAAATTTTCGAGCAATTACTTCTAAAATATGGAACTATCACAAAAACCCTAATAAAAGTCGAATTTGGTATAGAGATCAAAATTACCTCTCAACAGCACCAATCGAATCGCCTAAACTCACATTCCCATTAAAGCTATCTTCTCCTTCGAACTGATAGAAAATATATAAAAGCTAAAGCAGTAAGCACGCACCAAGCCGGAAGATAATAAAATGAAAAAAGAAGCGAAATGAGGAAGACCCATTAACCTAATCGACTATCAGGAACTGAATACACGATAAAAGGCAGAAAATTTAGGTTTTAAATGGAACCCTAGTGCTCCGCGCACGAAAAACCCTAGACACAAGACGCGAAACCGCAGGCAGAAGTAGGAGAAATGGAGAAAACAGTGAAGAGGGTTTTGGCAGATCTGTGAAAATAATCAACTGACCTGAGGTAGAGAAGATGGGTGAGCGTCGCTGGAGAAGGAAATCACATCCCATGGAGACTGGTTAAGCTGGCACACGTGTGTCTGAAGCACCTCGGACCCGGGAGCGTGCGACGAGAGCACCAACGAGGAGAGATTTGCGTTCTTGCGAATCCTCATGAGAAAGATATACACACACACAGAAAAAGATTGAAGCTTTGTGAACATACAGATCCAAGTGGAAGCTCTGAGCTCTTGTGCTTCTTCCGTATGCTTTGAAACTCTCTCTTTCTCTTTCTCTATCTTATTTGTGTATTTGCAGATCTCGCAGAACTCGATAATCAGAGGGTTTCTTAAACACTCTCTGTTGCTTTCTCGGCCCTTCATATGTTTCGATTCTTTTTCCCGTTTTGACGATTTTGTCCTTAGGTTTTCCAGTTATTTACCGATGTTGCCTCCCTAGTAAACATTAAAGCTGCCGCTATTACACGTCATGATAGTTTGTCCAGGATTATTATAAACATAAGCTGACAACGGCTGCGATCACATGTCCCCATCTCCATCCTAAACTAGCCCTTGATTGCTAGTACAATTGATGGATGTGATAAGGGTATGGCCAACTACCTTCCCCTTTTGTCGGTAGCATAGTAGAATTGTACAAGAGCGTCGCACTCGATCTTTACTCCTGAACAGGTATAAAAAATGACAAACTAAAAAGAAAAGAACTTTTAGAATTAGATTTTTTAAGGATAGAGAGGAGATGCGTGCAGTCACGTGCCGTTTGCTCACTCGCGTTTTGGAGCAAGTGGCCACAACACTTCTGGCCCACCTAAACGGAGATTTGATGAGTGTACCATGGGGTTCCCATTTTGTATCGGGAAATCAACGGCTATGATTTTGTAGGATACCCTACGGAGAGTCCAATCCAAAGGCTGGAGTACACGGAATCCTACATGTAGTACATGTTGTTAGGTTCTCTATTTTATAACCTATTGGCCTTGTTCGTTAGATGTAGCTGTTACGTGTCGACTTGAGGAGATACTAGTAATTCGTAAAGATAAGACAATGAGTAGCGAAATGGAAGATGACGAAATTACTAAGAAATAAGACCAATTTATTTTAATAAATTTTATTATTAAAAATAGATTAAAATTTTTATAAACTAAAATAATTCAATTAAATTTTTACTTAATTTAACTGAATATATGATAAAAAGTCGAAAATATGACGATATAATATTAATTGAACCTTCTAAATCTTAAAATTATTGTCTGATTTAATTTTAAGTTCACTTTACATATACCACAATCAAATATAATTTATATATTAGTTTTAAATTAATATACTTTACTTTTATATAATTAATTAATTTGAACATTATCAATGTTGAATTTCGTTAAATTCGAATATTTAATTTGAAGATTAAGTTTGAATTTAAATTTAAATTTGAGTTTGATTTTAAAATAAATTTATAATTATACAACCTTTATATCCATTTTAAATATTGGAAAACTATTTTTTATTTTATAAATTATATGCGATCAGCGCAAGGTTTTATAGGTTTCTATGCATCTAATTCTCTCTATCTATATTTTCTTTCCGAGTGGCAATTCACTGATTCTTCCGGTTAGAACAGTTACTGAGTCAGCGCGTTATCACAACTCGTGTGGACTCTTGTACTTATAATAGTCAATCTAAAGCTTCGGCCATAGCTTAATCACCAGGACTCTCAGAAACCCTAAACAAGAAACAAAGCTTGACGAGCCAGTTCACAGGAGACCAGATGCCGTAGACAATCTCCTTCAGGTACTGCTCTGGTTATTCTCTGGGGTCGACTTTATCGAGCAAGTTGTGAGAGAAAGCTGGAGTAGGTCTCAGAAAGATCGTTTGAAGATTAGACAGCCTCGCTGTTTGGTTCCAGAAAACCTACCTGTCAGGTATATAAAATCAGATTAAGAAGAACAGATCATAGAAGATGAGGCAGGTTTTGACTGAAACAAGAACGCTGGTTTACTGCAGAACAGAGGGTAGAGAGCAGAAAAGAACAGGATGTAAGCTGATGAATTTTGAGGAGCTAAGCTTTCACGGAACATGTGGATAACCACTGTCGGATGTGCAACCTTTTCTCTTTATTGATAGTTCTGTTTGGAATTTTCTTCTCAGCGCTCTCTTAGCCAAGTCCCGACTGCATCGTCGGCTTCCTTATCCTACGGACAGCGAAATTTGAATTTGAATTTTATTTATATATTTTAAATTAATTATTTTATACTATTATTTAATTATAATTTATTACTTTATATTTAATTATTTTTATTTAATAAAAATAAAATTTTAAATTTTATTAGCATCTTTTAAATTTATAAATTATAAGATAAAGTAATATTATTATAATAAACTAACGATATTTTTAATAAAAATAAAAATATCATTAATTTATTATAATATTAATAAATTAATAATATTATTAATTAATATTATTATTTTATGATATTTTCCGATGACAACTTCTACCACATAAGAATCTCTCCTTTGTAGAGTTTGGGGAGGGAAATTGATTATAAGCAACCTTTCTTTAGAAGTTGTTTTTGTGACTTGAATTTGTGGTTAAAAAATAGTAATTTAATCGATTGCTCTAAAGTTTGTAATAAAATAAGAATAAAAATGGAATTTTAAAAATTTCAAGTGCAGGTAAGTTAGTAAAGGGCTCTTTTGATTTAAGTGAGGTCAAGGTTTAAACCACCTTCATTTATGCAACCGTTTAAAATTTGAGGTTAGAGTTTTGCCTTTCATATGAGACCTACTTAACTTGAGCAGAGACTAATTTGAGTGTGGATAGCTTAAAGGTGTTATCTCATAGTTGGGATCCTCCTAAAACACATCGTAAAAAACCAAAAAAAAAGAAATTCTAAATTTTAAATATTATATATATATATATATAATTTGTTGAAAATATATATCTTATTTTCCTAGAAATACAAAATGAGACATTTTAAAAAATTGATCATAATAATATATTTAGTTACACAGATATAAATAAAAATAACCATGTAAATATTTTTATTTTAGTTTGTTAAAAGTCATAAATCATACAATTTTTAATTTAATTCATAATTTAAATAAATAAAGATTTAAAACTGCTTAATTTTTAAAATTTTTAATTCAATAACTAAAATTTTAAAACTTGCATAAATGTCAATCAACTATTTTTATTTATTTTACAAAATTACACGTGGCAATGAATTTAGTCACATAAGTATCAGTAAAAAGTCATGAAAATCGAATCTTCCGTACGCGTGGTTTCTCTTATTTTCGCGCTCCTTTGACCTCTCCTTCCTATGGATATATATACATATATAAGGAACGCCCATTTCATCGGTGACCAGTTCGTTAATCGTTAATCATCGTTATCGCTTCGCTTCCGTTACAAAAAACACACACCTCCGTCTCTCTTCGTCGTTGCCCTCCCGTTGAACTGTACGGAAATGGATCAAGTCGAGAAAATGCAGTCGCGTCAGAGTTATCGGAATGTCTGGCATACCGATCTCATGGACACCATCGCCGTTGACACCCCTTGTATGTTTGTGCGTTTGTGTGTTTCTTTTTTCTGATATTTATGATATAATTTATTTGTATTCTCCAGTATTCTGTTTGGTTGTTGAGGAAGAATGTGATTGTGAATTAAATTTTTTGAATTCGGTTTTTGATTTTCTTTTCACGTATTGTATTCTTTGTTTTTCTGTTTGCTCGCTGAGGAAAAATGTGACTGTGAATAATTTTTTTTAATTCGGTTTATTTATTTATTTTTCCCTCGAAAGAACTGCTCTGTTTGGAATGCGAGAAAATGTGAACTGTGCCTCGTAAAATAAAATCATCTTTGTTTTCTTTGAAGCTTTAGATTGATTTAGAAAATTTCAGGTGTTTCACTGGTTTCAATGATAGTGCGGGATTGCATTGGATGGCTGATAATCTAATTTTGTCTTTTTCAATGTGCAGATTGCTGCTTCTCAATGTTTTGGTAAGATCTGTGATTAACCACACGAACAATTCAGCATTCTAATCTCTTTTTTCTTTTTTTGTGCCCATCTTTTACAGTTCTATTAGTTATAATGATAAATGTTGCTTCGGCTATGTTTAAAAGTTTGCTTATAACTACATCCAAAGTTTCCAAAACGCCTGTCTCTTGATTCTTTAAATTACTAGTTCTCTGTGAAGACCATGTTGCAAGTTTCCATAGCCAACTAGTGTTTTCTTCGTAATTTTATCTGAAAATCAACAATTTACGTAGAAAGGAAATCTAAATGGAAAAGATTCAACCGTTTAATGGTGAGGAATGAGGAATTGAGTGATTGCCCGCATTTTCTATTGTTGTATTTTATATTTAGAACAGTAGGGAAGATGATTGTGAACATAATTATCATCAGATACGATTGATAACTCTTAAAATTTCAATGTGGTAGCGGCCCATGTTCTTCATACTTGCTACGCAAACGTGCACTTTACAACGACATGTCAAGGTGATCCTCTGTTCTTGATTGTTGATTTTTCGTAACAAAAGCAAAAGCTGATACGAGGTCTCAACGTCTATGTTTTTGTAGGTATGTCTGCTGCGCTGGCTATTGTCCATGTAGTGGGAGCTGTGGAGAAAAAAACTGTCCTGAATTTTGTCTTTGCACTGAGGTATGTAACATTAGTCTGATCTTATCGATCTTCGCTCGCATCATTCGGAATTTAAGAGCTGATCATTGTATGTGCAGGTCTTCTGTTGCTTTTCTAATTCAGTTGCTTCAACACGTTTTCTACTGCAAGATGAGTTCAACATACAGACCACAAAATGTGACAATTGCATCATAGTACTCTACTTCTCTCTTTTCACTCACCACCATGTCTTGAATGTTGATCTTAGTAAAACTGTTGGTTGAAGCAAAAACAACCACGTACGTACGCTGTTTAACGATGTCTTTTCTCTGGCAGGGCTTTATGTTTTGCCTGCAGCAATTGGCATGTATTTGCTCTATAGTTGCTTGCATAACTGGAATTGACGATCTTGAGGAGCTTGCTATGTTGTTGAACCGCTTGGCTGATTTGGTGTTCTGCACGTAAGCACTTTAACTGCAAACTTTTTTTTCACCGTCATGCTGTAGAGTTTTGAGGGAGTCTAGACAAAAATTAGACCGAATTTAAATGAATCCGTATACAATTATACAATTATGACATCATATCTTAACTCAAAATTTTAAACAATGAATCATGAATCCTATCTTTAACCTCTCCTTCTCACAAGTGGATCAATCCATATAGGACTAACTCTCCCTTAATTCATAACTTATATGAAGTTATTTGAGACATTTCATGAATCACCCATTTATTTGACCTAAATCAATGAGTTGCTATTTATCAGACTTTGGCAAACTAGCTCCAACACCAATAAAGAGTTTTGAAATGGCTTAGGAAGAAAATGAACCTAATTCAAGTGAACACGGTATACAATCAAGACATCATATCTTAAACTAAAATCTTAAGACAATAAGTTATGAATCATATCTTTATATATAATGTACTTCATCTTTATCTTTCTTTTCGCCATATAATTACTCCACTTGTAAATTTCAAATAACCATAAGTGTTTAAAATCCCTTAAAACTTACTAATAATTCGTTTTGTTCTGTTTTTTTCTAGGGTTTGCGCTTGTATTCAGGTATGCAACACTATCTTTATTAACATAATCAAAGACAACTTAAATCATGGTTTAAACACTTAGAAATTATAGGATAAGTATAATTTTATACACTTTAATAAAGATACTTATATTAGAAAATATGATTGTTATTATTTTTTATTTTTATAGAATCAGATTTTTAGAATATCAAATCAAATTCTTAGTTATTTAATTCAGATTGTAAATAATGTAAACTTAATCTCTTATAAATTATTTATATATAGAGTTAATAAATGAAAATAACCAGTGTTCTATATAATAATTATTGAATTTATTGATAAGACCATATGCATAAAAGATTATAATTTTAATTAAAAACTTCTGAATATCTATTCAATATAATTATAAAATAAAAAATAATTAATTATACAATTAGTACAGAAAATTCCAAGAGAACAATCATATGACATTAAGTGTTGACATGATTGTGTATACATACAAATACAGACGCAGCACAAGCTTGAAATGGACAACAGAGACGGTAAATTGGAGGCACAACCTGTAATGGGAGTGCCTCCGGTTCAACAAATGTCGCGTCTTGCACAGCCACCTCCTCCGCCGGCGCCGTTAGCATATGCCTCCCATCCACCACCACCACCACCACCTTATGCACAATACCCTCCTGGTCAACCTCAGGGTTATTACCCACCTCCTGGATACCCTCCACACGGCTATCCACAGCCGTATATGTACCCACCTCCACAGGGCTATCCACAAACTCAACCGTACCCTCCTCCAACGGAATATTCCAAGTCATCTGTAACTGAAAGCACCGAGCAGGACAAACGTAGAAAAGATTCCATGTGATTTGAAGTTCTTGATTACAGCTTTTGTTGATGATAATATAATGTAGCCTTGTGTTTCTAAGGAAAAAGAATAAATTGAAATGTCCATTGCTGTAATTTTCTTTTTCTTTTTCTCAATTGTACTAAAATATATTTTTTAAAATATTGCGTATTATTAAACTTTTTATATTTAAAAGAGTTTTATAAAAATAAGTTTATAACCAATTATTTTAAGATTTTATACTCATAAATAAAATTTTAATTATATATAAATTCACTTAAATTTAATTTTATTAATACTTTTAATTTTTATCCAAAATTTTGAATTAAAATATTATATTTTAATTATACATAGACTCGTCATATTCATTTAAACTTGATCTGATTTAAACTCCTTCCAAACTCATTAATTACGTTATTATATTTTAATTATACGTAGACTTATTTAAATTTAGTTTTACTTAAATTTGATCCAATTTCTCTTAAAACTTCTCCTAAACTCATTAATTACGTACAAATTGATGACTGTACTCCGTCACCTCATTAGGAGTTTTAAGGTGACGTCATGTGTTGTCGGTTTTGGTTCAAGAATAAGCCTATGTTTAGTTAGAGTTATTCTATTAGAGTTTTTATTAGTAAAGTTATCCTATTAGAGTTTTATTAGTAGAGTTTTTTTCAGTATATCATTTTTTAGAATAAATTTTCTATGAAGTTAGTTAACTGTTAGATTATTATTTTAAAAAGAATTTTTAAAAAAAAATTTATACAGTAGATTGTTTGGTAACATAAAAAATACTTTTAATTTTAATTATATTTTTTATAATAAAAATTATTTATGCATATAATTATTATTTAAAGCATATTAAAATAATATGCAAAGGACAATATATTAATTATTATATAATTTTAAACATACGAAATATAAATAAAAATATATCTAACCAAATCTTTTATATAAATTATAAAATAAGTAAACTAATATCGAAAATAAATATTAAAATAACTAATATCGAGAATAAATATTAAAATATATATAAAAAATCAAATAATATTATATAAATCTCAAAATAAATATCCAAGTTGAGTAAATAGTTAAATACATAATAAATGAGAAGATAAGTTTGTAGGTATTATAGGAATTATGTGTAAAATATAATGATAAAAGGGACTAAAAAATAAGCTCATTAATTAATTTAAAAAATCTACCTAAAAAAATACATTTTATAGAAGCTTCAAATTTGAGCTTCTTAAAAAGTTATATTTTGGCTGTTAAAAAAGTCATATCTATTAAAGACGTGTTTTTATTTTATTTTATAGTCAAACACCTATTTTTCTTAAAAAAAGGCCTTTGTGACAGAGAAAATACTTATTGGTCTCCCAAAAACCCATCCAAACAGGCACTAAATCGTGTCGTGTGATTTTTGTTTTCCTTGCTATTGTTAGATGTTAATGAGCCAAGCCGGCTTGGACTGCCCTTGCTCAATCATGGGTTGACCAACCTGTGCTTGGCTTACGACCTGACGAATCACGCATGGGTCAGGTTGGAAAAACTTCCAAAACAACGTCGTTTTAAAAGTAACGGTCGGACTATAAGTTGAGCTTACTCGGCCCATGGGCCACTCGACTTTGGCCCGTAACTTTGATCGGTCCAAGCTTAATCTATGACCCGGTCAACCAGAGCCGAAGTCGGTTGGTGGAGCGGTCCTTTTTAACATCTCTATTCCTTGCCACCAAATATTATGGGAACAAACACGTTTTGAAAAATTTAAGGGGAAAAAAAGATGAGGAAAAGAAAACTTGTGTAAGAAGTAAAGTGAAAAGACAATAAAAGAAAGAAAGTTGACTGCATTTAAAAATTAAACCGGAAGTTAAAATAGTAAAATAAGAATTTAAAGATTTTAAAAGTTTAACGGATAATATATATTTATAAAATCGGCTCAAAATTAAATAAAATTAATGAATTCAAAATATGATTGAAAGAGACTGTACTTATTATTTAAAAAATTTAAAATTTAATTAAAAAAGATAATATTAAATAAAAATTTATTTATTTATTTCAATTTATAAGAATTTATTCACCAACAATACCCATATGAATCTTGCTGGTTCGTGAGGTCTAAGAAAATTTAGTAGTAGGCAATCTTACTCCTAAATAGTAAAGAGGTAAATAAATTGGATCAAAAAGTTAAAAAATAAACGTTTAAGATTTTTACATTTAATTCCATAAACATTAATATAAACATATAGATTTTAAAAGATCAACACTGAAAAGAAAATAAGACTTTGGGCCATCTTCATAGACTGAGCCCAGTGTGTTGTTGTTAGTACTTGTCTGTACTAAAGCCCATTTTCAATTCACATTTGTCCAAAGTTTAGACCAAATCCGACTCAATCGTTTAGGTAGGAACGCAACTTTTTAGAAAGAAAATAGATTAGGTACGCTCAATAATCCCTTTTTTTCTATTTTTTGATGTCTTCACTTTTG
>JANZLC010000004.1:2680136-2692389 GCA_026413385.1 Erythroxylum gracilipes
ATCTGAGAGGGAGAGAAGACGAAGAGAGGTGAGGCAGTGAGAGGGAGACCGAAGTCGGGGAGGGGGGAGATTTTTTAGGGTTTTATTTTAGTTTTTTGCAAAACAATCCCTCCCCTTTTTTTTCCGGAATGGTCCCCAGTTTCGCCAGTACTAGTGGTACCGGTCGGAATTTGTGCCCGGTACATTTGAACCATTACCGGTTCCGGATTTCGACCGGTATGGTACGTACCGGCCGCTACGGAACGGTACTCGCATCACTGCATATAATGCAACAACTACTACTACTACTTAGTGAAAGTCTCGCCGATATACGAAATTTAAGAATGTTCAATACAACTCATGATGTGATTTTCCTGAAACTTATTTGGTGAAATATTCTACGAGTTTATAGGCCTGTTTGACAATCAACTAATTGTATTAACTATTAGCTGATATCTGATTTTATCAGCTGATTTAATCAAATGATTGTATTAGCTGTTTGTCATTTAATGTTTAGTAAAATTAGCTTATTAGTATTAGTTGTTTATATGTAAAATGACTTATGAGGACGTGACTTTAAAAAATTACAAGGGTATGAATATTATATATCTTAGTATTTCGTTGAATATTCTTATAAGAATTTATATTTTAGATATTTAATTTTATAAAATTAAGTTTATAATCCTCAAAATATATATTAATAAGCCAAAATATTATATCAATATCATAGGTATATATTATTGAACTTTAAAAAAAAATTGTGCCATTTTCAAAAGTTCAATATTCCATTTATCAAAGTTGAAGCAAAGGACATAAGTGAGTCATGCATGCTAGTCACGGGGTGACCATTAAATGGTATTCAATTAGTCACCCCGTGCGTGAGTGAGACCGGTCAGAAAAGTAAGACCAGACCAAAGCGTGAGAAAGAGATCGCATAGAAAGTAGAGAGTGAAGGACATTTTAGGTAAGGATAATTAGCTGTTGCGCAAGCGTTGTTTGTAAGTAACTTCTATAAAATTAGTTGGTTTGGTTGAATCAGCCAACCCAACCAGCTAACAACCAAACAAGACCAATAGTTGATTGACAAAGTCAATCAGTTAATTTTGGAGTCAACCCAACCAGCCAACAATCAAACAGAACCAATAGTTAATTGACAAAGTCAATTAGCTAATTTTGGAGCCAACCCAACCAGCCAACAACTAAACATGACCAATAGCTGATTGACAAAGTCAATAAGTTATTTTTAGCTGATCCGCCAACATCCAAATAGGCCCTATGAGTCATAACGAGAAGAACCTTTTATCGATTTAAGTGCTATAATAACTCTATGTACCTTGAGTTTATGTTATCTTGGCGTGGCCTCTAACTATAAGTTACCTTCACCTTCGTAGAAATAAGTAAAAAAATATATTTATTGTGATATATTATTTAATTTGAAGCATTCCAATTCTTAACTATATTTTTACGGTGATTAAGTAAAATGAGAACTTGTCAAAGTAAAACCAATTTAACTCAACAAAGTAAGAGCTTCTCTTTTTTTTTGGAAATCAAATAGAGAACGCTTCATTAAAAGCAATTGTCCGCTGCTAAAGCAGAAGAAATACAAACAGAGAATGATAAATTCCAATAAACAAGACTTGACGTCGAACTAGCATTTCTCGCAAGAGTGTGCGCAGCACAGTTCGCAGATCTTTTACAAAATCCAAAATGAACATCATTTATGGAATTACTAAGAAATAAGCAATCATTAACAATAAAATCCACTTCCAACCGATTGCGACTATTTGATAAAAGACTCTTAATAACTAATTGCGAATCTGATTCAATGATAACCGAGTGTAATTTTTTCATTTTAACTCAGCTTAATGCTTCACGAATACCCATAGCCTCTTAGTTTCATTATTAGTGTTAAGTAGGCAAGTGGGAACTTATTAATTCTTACAATGTTAGTTTTTGTTACTAGGAAGAAAGGGTCAATTGACACTTAAAACGAACATGGGCACGAGCAACTAGGAGTGGGATTGCATACATTACAACATCCCGGGCTCAGACAGAGCTGACAAGTTAGTGCTAATCAGAAGTTTCTGTCGTTTTACTCTTTTCTCTCAGTAATTTCGTCGATCGGTCAGTGAGCACGACAACGTTGTACCGGAAGATTATCAAAAACAGCCTTTGTGGGGTGTAATGTCAAATCCTGAAGTGACCGTGGATCAAACCAAAAGTTCTCTAAGCGTGCAGATTACCATTCATTGTATGGTTTTAAGATGTTCCATGTGTGGACTCCATGTGCCCTGTTTTGGTTCAACAAGAGTTGAAGATAATGAATAACCTGTTCAATGAAAGGCTTGCCTATGCACAGTTAAGTTTGGATTAGACCAATCCAAGTCTAATCATTTGTTCCCCAGTTTAATTATTAGCTTTATAGTTCCATTTACCAATTTCACATCGAGGGAATCCCAAAACTGTGTTACATATAGTATATATATTACAAAGTATAATCTCTTTTGCTTCTTAGTATATGAAGCTCACTTAATGAGTTGGGTAGGTGCAAGTAGGCATCATCATTGTCAATGACAAAATATTTAGTAAGAGTCTCTCTAAAAAGTGAAGTATAAGAAGCTCCAATATAAATGTTATTTTTAATAGACCTACGTGTAATATAAAATAAAAATTGTATAAAAATATAAATAAATTTTTATAAATAAAAATACAAAAATACAATACACGATACATATGGAACATAATAATGATTTACAATAATAAATTAAATAATTAAATAAACGCACAAATTAAAAAAAGACAAGTATAATAGTAAATTAAATCAGTCACATCAAGAGTATAATTAGGTTAAGTAACAGACTATTTAGATTTAAAAACTAAGAAATAAGTACCGCATATTCTAAAAAACTAAAAGAAAAATATTTAAAAACTTAAGAGAACGAGAATGATCTTTCTATGTGAAGTTTTAAGTGTAAGTAAAGGATGATAATTAGTCGGGGCAAGCTTAGACTATACGTCTGTTTATTTTTTCTTAGCTTGAGAAGGAGTTGAACAAGAAATTCGGTATGGTTTTGGGTTAAATTAATACGTTTTAAGGTTTGATCAAACGGATTTTAATTTAATTATCTATTGATTCAATTTGGGCAAGATCCAATTCGTTGTGATTTGATAACTATGACTAAAGATTCTTTATGGCTGCTCCTTCTAAAGCTCTGTCTTAATCCATGTTTACTTACAAAAGATCAATTGTTTTTGGTCATATTTCAAACATGTCATCACACGTTTCTTAACATCCCAAGAACTTGTGAACCTCGTGATCAACTAAACCTACTTTTCGTCATACCTCATGTCCATTCTTTGCATGATTGAGGACAAAAAGGAGAAATAAGTTAGTAATCCTCCAATCATATATACAATAAAATCAAGAGATAAATTTAAAATTCTTGTTGTTTAATATATTAGTAATTTTTAAAAAATATTAACAGCTCTCTTATATATAATTTTGATTTTATAACAGTATTATGTCAATTTATATTAAAAAATTTAATTGTAAATTAAAATTATCGGACCATTTTGTCATTTCCTATAAAATTAGACAACTATTAATTATATTTTTCAAATTTTTAATAAACTATCGGTTGAGTTACGTAATTTAATTAAGATAAAGATAATAAAGTAGCCCAATAAATAATCTATATTAATGGGTTGAAGTTCAAATAAAAAATGGATCTCGATTAATATGAACTGGAGCCGTATCAACTTTGTGATGGAGAAGCATGATATAGAAGCTATATAAAATTTAAGGTAGTTGCTGATCATATCAATCGTAACTATAAGGAATATATAACTTGTTAAAAAAAAGTACGTATTGAGAAAATCATAGAAAATCCTAAATCTTGTATCAGGAAATATTTTTCGTAAAGGTCCCGAAAAAATTCATGATTATTTAGGGGTCAAAATATTGACATCAAAATTAGAGATATGACCGAAATGAGATATTCTTCATTACTATCATCATTTTTAATCATTTGATCTAGACATGTAATAAGGTTCGTACTCTGAATTACAAAAATACTATTTTATAATGTCACGTCAATCGGAATATTAAAATAAAGAGAGAGAGAGAGTTTGGTAGAGAAACAGAGGGAACATGATTCCAATAGAGAATTGTGGGGTGAAGATCATAGTGCGTGATAAGGGAGACAAAGACAATGGCAACGAGAAGAACGCGGGGGTCCATTAAAGTTGACGTGGTAGGCCATATCAGATTTAAAAAGAAAAGGAAGAAAAGGCATGACAAGGCATAGTCGTCGGTGGCCCGAACTCTGGTCGACCACCACCACCAACCCATTATGGTTTTGGGACTTGGGATCAGTAGACCATTCTCGCTTCAAGAGGTATATATTTTGTTAATTATATATTTTTAATGAATTATCTAAAAATTCACTAATTTAAATTATATAATTTTAACTTTAATACATAAATCCAATTTTTATTTAATTATCAAATATTTTTAATCATATTTATTAGTTTCTCATTCATAATTTTAAAATAATATTACATTAAAAATTTAAATTTATTTTTAAAGTTAAAATAATTTAAAAATTAATAAAATATGACAAACAAATTATATGATAATTAAATAATAATATTTTTTTAAAAGTTACAGTAGGCCTCTGTGCAATTTACTTAAAAGTCTTTACCCTTTGTACGAGAACAAAAACAAGAACATGTTGAGTGGAGTGTGACCTTGAATAGGACAACCCTATCTCTGATCTCTAGAATTTACAGGAATACATGTAGTGCATGGTTTTGGCATTTGCCTAGCCAGGCCGAGACATCTATGGCCCAATGCTTCGCCGGTGCTAGAGTCTAAAAAATTACGGTGGTAAGTGGGGATAATAATGGGTTGGACCCATCGAAAGTTTGGTCGAACTCAAGTCACACGTAACCCAAATTTATCCAAATTAGTAGTTAAAAAATCGAACTAATTTAACTAATTTAATTGATAAAATTTTAAATCAGTAAAATTTTTGATTCGATTTATTTAATAATTCTTATCGATAAAAATTGATCAATTTATTAATTAATCAGTTGATTTTTATAAACTAATTAATTTTATAATTTAATTAATTAATTAATTTAAGATATGATGGTAAGTGGGGATAATAACGAGTTAGGCCATCGTTGACTCGACCTAAAGTTTTGACCTGAAGTCATGTGGCTCAAATTCATTTAAACTAGTTAATAGTTTAGTCAACCTAAAGTTTTGACCTGAAGTCATGTGGCTCAAATTCATTTAAACTAGTTAATAGTTTAATCTTAAAAATTTTAAATCGGTTAATTTTTTGAACTGAGTACAGTAATTAAGGAACAAGAGATCTGTTCCTGAGCTAGGTGTACCTCAAATTGACCTAAGTTCAAATATAAGTTGGGTTGATTTCAAATCGAAGTGAGTCGGAATCCAACACTTATACCGTACCTAACGGTAAGTCATCTGGACCGGTGGGGCATGCGAGGATATAGGCTGATTGAGCATCCAAAAGCGTTAAAAACCCTTCACATGGGTGTGTTGAAGATTTGTTGAGATCTTATGGAGATTTGTCCTTCTTTTTAGATGAAGATCTCCACTAATTACCTTTGACTGTAAAGTCTGAATATATACCCCCTCTTTCTATTTCATATATTTAAATATTCTTATTTCTTATTTGAGGATTTTCTTTCCTTTAAAATGCTCAAAAATACTTTTTTTTTTCCGAACACACGACCTTTTAATCTTATGCTCCCACTTTACTAACTTGACCACCTGTAGGGGCACTAAAACATACTCAGTTTGGTCAGGAATGACAATGCTTAAAAGTAATAGGTATGAACTTTTTATGTTAATTTGATTGTTTTAAAATTAGTTATTGAAATAGTATATTTGCTCGTTTTATAAATTTATATTAATTAAAATTATTAAAATATCTACTAAAATTAGAAGCCATAAAAAGTTATTTATAATAAATATTATAGTAAAAATTAATATTTTAAAAATCAAAACAAAAGTTGAACTAGTAAAATAAGAAAATTAAGGATTAAAGCTTCAAGACCATAATAAAATAAGTCAAAGATTTAATAAAATTAAAAATTATAAAAGAAAATTATTTTTATCTAGTTTTATTAAATTTAAAATTATTAAATAAAATAAATAATTATTTTAATTTATAAAAATTAATTAGTTTATAAAAATCGATCAATTAAATAATAAATCGATCAGTTTTTTAAAAATAAAATTATTAAAGTAAATTAAATTAAAAAATAAAACCCAAGGTTATTCCTAACGTTGTATAAGCGCTGGGTAAAGTAAAAAAAGAGTTCTAATGAATCGAAAATATATAAATATGTAAACTTTTAAAAGCTTATATTTATTATTAAAAAGGCTACCTTAAGCCTGTCATTAATAAGACACAATTGAATAATCTAATGAGTTGCATCAATTGTTAACATTAAAATTAAGAGAACAAAAAGAAAATTAAATAAAAATATGTAAAGAAAAAAAAAGAAAGCTAAAAGCATTTGTTTCATTTTACTCTTTATGAATATTAAGAATGAGTTAGACCTTATTTTTTGTCATTTTATTTTGTGTTAAGGTCAAGAGTGAATCTTATTTTGTCTCATTTTGTTTTTATAAAAATAAAAAACGAGCTTTATATGAGAATAGATCTTGAGTAGATATCTTTTTGATCTTTGCCCAGGCTCGAGAATTAGGGTTAATAGAAACCGAATGAATCGGTTGAATATTTTAATCACATGAATAGATAAAAAAGTATATATGATTATTAAAAAAATTTGTATAAATTCAGGGAAAATATTATTTTAAAAAATTAAAGTAAAAACATAAAATAAATCAATTAAATGGAGTAAAATCAATTGATAAGAGATTTGGTAGATTGATTGATT
This sequence comes from Erythroxylum gracilipes, assembly GCA_026413385.1. NCBI lineage: Eukaryota > Viridiplantae > Streptophyta > Magnoliopsida > Malpighiales > Erythroxylaceae > Erythroxylum > Erythroxylum gracilipes. Next base: position 2,687,058 of record JANZLC010000004.1, read on the forward strand.
GAAGGGGAAACAAAGGATGATGTTTTTATCTGTAGGAGAGTTGAAAAACTGGGTTGATTAAACCACACAACACATGCATGATGCATGCCAAACGTGCCCCCAGCACCCACCCAACCCCACCATGCACGAGCCGATGTGTCCGATCTGGTCTCCTCTGTCTCTGCTGTTTTGCATGCACACCCACAGGCCACATACACACACACCTACCCAACTCAACCGTCCCCTCTCTCTCAATCATACTATGCCTTTCCCTATTTTTCTTTGACTCTTCATTTGGATTCTTTTCTTTTTCATATTTGCTTTTATACAAGTCATTATCTTAGTTTGTCTTGTGATGTGTATGGTGAAACATTTGTTGACTTTATTTATTTGATTTTAGGTATGAATTAATGTGTTTTAAAATAAGCATAAGTTGAATTACCCCGGCTTAATCATTTAAGATATAATTGCAAGGCAAGAGATCAATTTGAAGATTTAAGATTTTTACAGTTAAATTGGTTAAATTTTTTAGTATTTTATTGAAATAAATAGGTTAAATAAAATAAAAATATTTACCTTTTAATATATAATTAAAAAATATATTTTAAATATAAAATAATATAATAAATTTAATTTGAAAACAATTTTAGTATCACTTTTAATTGCTTATACTTTGATGGTTTCCCCTCTAATTTTTATTATCAACAAAATAATTAATTTACTATAGTATAATTAATCTATTTTCATTTTTTATAATAATTTTTAAATTTCTTCGTATTATCTTCAACTTAGAAGTTTCGACACTAAAACATTAAAGAGTAGCTATTTAAAACTTACTTACTATAATATATTGAATTGAACGACACGTCGTTTCGTAGAGATACCTCCATGTTCAAATTAATGATTTAAAAACCTAATCGTTTCGAATGGTTCAATCGTAAAAACTTTGAACCGTTCAATTTTTCCATTTGATTTATTTTAATAACTCTTACTATTAAAAACTAGTTTATTTATTAATTAATTGGTCATTTTTATAAATTAATAAGTTATTATAAACTAAAATAAATAGATTAATTTTCATTTAACAATATTTTTTAATTAAACTTCAAATTCTTCGATAAATAAGGACGATATCTTTCAATTATACTTCAAGTTCTTTAATTTTATTTAATCTTTAGTCAATTTTATAATGACCTAATATTGGTTGAATCTTTTAAATTTAAAATCTCTTTTCTTACCAGTTTAATTTTGAAAACAATGGTTTAAACACAGATTTTGAAAACCGGATCGGACTATCTGGTATGACCGAAAAAAGTTTGAACAGGTCAGTGGGCCAGTTCAGTTTCACCTAATAACCTCTATGTAAATAAACTGATTGGTTCAAATTTTTTCTGGTCGGATTGAAAAATCCGATCTGATTTTTAAATCCTTGGTTTAAACTTCAGAATTCATGTATTTTTAAATTTTTGTAGAATAGAAGGCCCAATTGCCTCATTCATAGAACGATCAGCTTTGTCTCAATCTGGTAACTAGGGCTTCATTTCTAAGCCCATAGCTCTGTTCTAGGGTTGATCGCGATCCAGCAGAGGGATTTGGGCCGATCCAAAACTAACAAGAAACGGGAAGAAGAAGCCAGTATTGACACGAACCAAGTAACAGAAAAGAAAAACAAACGAATCTGCGAGATCTGGCTGTAAGCTGCTGCCAGTATCTGTAGTAAATGCTTCTTCAGATCTTTAATCTGTTCGTGGTTAGATCTCTGAGCCTAACGCCTTAGTGATCTAGAACGCCGGATCGAGAAGAAGTATAAGAGATTCGAGAAAAATGTATATGGCGTATGGCTGGCCGCAGGTCATTCCTCTGGAACAAGGAGAATGTCCTTCCTCGCAGAAGATTGTGTATCTCAAAGTCATCAATCGGCTTTTGTTAATTGTCTCTCCCTCTCACATCGAGCTCTGGAGCTCCTCTCAGGTGCTCAGACTTTTTTTTCCCGCTTAAATTTCACGTTTGTTATTGTTTATTTGATTCTTTCTGGTGGAAAACTGGAAATTGGGGTTTTTCATTATCTGAATTGTTTTCAACTTGTTGTTGGATCACGTGTAGCATAAAGTGAGATTGGGGAAGTACAAGAGGGATGCGGCGTCAGTGGAGAGAGAGGGAGAGAATTTACAAGCAGTCTGGAGCCCAGATACCAAACTGATTGCTGTTCTTGTAAGTCTTTTTTGGATCGATCACATTTCTTACATTGACTTTGATTCACTGTTTCTCGCAAATTCTAGTACTTATTGTCCCAGATGTTCCCGTTGCAAGAATTAGTTGTTGGATTTAGATGGCGATTTGATGTTTTTCCCGCTAAATTTATGCTTGCTTTGGCCTTTCTTATATTCAGTCGTAATATTATGCATAAAAAAATGCTTGTGTTATTATGTTTCTTTTTCCTTCCGTTGTCTTTGCAGACCTCGTCTTTATTTCTTCTCATATATAAGGTGCAATTCACTGATAAGAAAATACAAATTGGAGGGAAGCAACCGTCTGGTTTGTTTCTAGCTAATATATCCCTGCTTCTCAGTGAGCAGGTGCCGTTTGCAGGAAAGAACTTGGTTGTGTAAGTAACATTGTTACTCTCTTTCTCTTAGTATTTTTCACGGCAAGGCTGGGGCATAGCTACTTCTCTCTTTTAGCATTTGGATCGTGATGCATATTTGACTTGCACATTGTGTTACTTGTTGCCATGTTGTGATCCGATATAGTTTCTGGGTATTACATTAGTTATTTGCCTGATTTTTCTCTTAACAGGAGCAATATTGTGAGTGATAACAAGCATATGCTTCTTGGACTTTCCAATGGGTCCCTATATAGTATTTCTTGGAAGGCTGAGGTAATGATATTTAGATGGACATAGAGAATTTATGTACTCAGCATATATATCTTGTTTATATTTTTCTATTTTAATCTTTTGTTAATGGAAGGCATTTTTTTGTTTTATTTTTTATTTTTTGTTGTCTTATGCAGTTTCATGGAGCTTGGGAACTTGATCCTTATCCACAAGAGAGTAATGGAGTATCACACTTACCACATTCTTTATGTAATGGCCTTGCACATGGAGGGGACTCAGGAAATTTTGTATCTCATCATAATACCGCCAGGAAGTCTGCTATTGCAAATTTGGAGTTTTGCCTTCCTCTGAAGTTGCTGTTTGTATTATATTCTGGTGGACAACTAATATCTTGTTCTGTTAGCAAGAAGGGCTTGAAGCAAGCTGATTTAATAAAAGTTGATCAAAAGCTGGGTTCTGGTGATGCTGTGTGTACTTCAGTAGCTTCAGATCAGCAAATCTTTGCAGTTGGTACCAGAAGAGGGGTTGCTGAGTTATATGATTTAGCAGAATCTGCATCACTCATTCGTGCTGTGTCTTTGTATGATTGGGGGTAAGTTCTGCTAACGATTGGTGAATGTCGAAAGTATTGAAATAATTTGATATTTTCAGAAGATAGAGGGGCAATTTCACATAATTGTTCAATATCAGAACTGAATCTTTGTCTCCACCTATCAAATTGTTGAGGATAAATGGCTGGATTTCTTTTCTGACAATGTTTTTGCAACTAGACTCTGTTTTGGATGTTTAGATAATCAGCTGACAGTATCCATGATTTAATTCTGTAGATTCTCTTGCAAGTACAGATTTTGACTTACCAAGCTTGGCTTCCGTTTCTTCTTCTAATTGTTATGCAGATATTCAATGGAAGATACAGGTTCTGTTAGTTGTATTGCATGGACACCTGATAATTCTGCCTTTGCCCTTGGTTGGAAGTTAAGAGGGCTGACAGTTTGGTCCGTATCTGGATGTCGCTTGATGTCAACTATCCGACAAATTGGTTTAAGTTCTGCATCTTCTCCAGTAGTCAAACCAAACCAAGATTGTAAATATGAGCCATTAATGAGCGGCACCTCACTTATCCAGTGGGATGAATATGGGTATAGGCTTTATGCAATTGAAGAAGGATCTTTGGAGAGAATTCTCGCATTTTCTTTTGGGAAATGCTGCCTTAGCAGAGGTGTTTCTGGCATGACATATGTCCGTCAAGTGATTTATGGAGAAGATAGGTTACTTGTTGTACAGTCTGAAGATACAGACGAATTAAAAATGTTACATCTAAACCTTCCAGTATGTGATCAAATGGAAAGTTCAGTCCATTTTTTGCTCAGTTGCTGTCTTTTCATTTTGGGAATGCTAATCCTGGTATCTTTTTTCTCAGGTTTCGTACATCTCCCAGAATTGGCCAGTTCAACATGTGGCAGCTAGCAAGGATGGAATGTATTTGGCTGTTGCTGGGCTTCATGGATTGATCTTATATGATATGTGACTCAAAAAATGGCGAGCCTTTGGTGATATTACTCAGGAGCAGAGGACTGAGTGCAAAGGCCTGCTATGGCTGGGGAAAATTGTGGTTGTCTGCAACTACGTTGTTTCTTATAATATGTAAGTTATCAATTCATATTTTTATACTCTACCTATTGATTCCAGCTTGACTTATTTTTCCTCAAAGTGTATTTGCTGATATATGGTGATACTTTTTACAAGGAAAAATGTTATGAGCCCTTTGCACTTGACTGTTTCTAGTAAATAGTGTCAGTTAGATTATATAGAAGGAAACAGTTCAGGTCTGTGATTAGATAAGAATTCCTTGTTCAATCAATTTGTGCCCAATTAGTGACAAACTGGGTAAGTCTATAGTGCTTAAGGTGCACAATGGTAAATAGGAATGACCTTCTCGTAATGTTATATTATTAAACTGGTAATTCTATTGCTCAATGCATTTTTCTTGGAAAGATTTCGTATTGCTTAAAGCCAAAAAAGAGAAACTGTGATCTATGTGCGTAAGCTGTGAAACTTGAAAAGCAACAAGGGATTTATTCCAGAATAACTTGGATTTTAGGAAGCACTTTGGTGCAGACGTGGTGATGTTTTATGATGGTTCTCATGTAGATTATGGATTGCTTTGGACTGGTGTCTGTTACAGCACTGCTTACCTGTAAGGCGAAAAATTCAAACCAATAACAATTCTTACATTATAAAAGCTAAGCAAGTAGGATGTTGAGGACCAGGATGTTCCTTGGGCATTTGGCTCCTGCACTACAATTCTGGGAAGGGTGGATGTGACAACTATAAAACTTCTAGAGGCCATTGTATTTCTTATGAATGAAGGTTATATTATCATGCAGTCATTGTGCCATGTAAATACTGTATTCACTTTCCTTTGTAGATTTAAAAGAGACACCCATTTTAATCTGTATATGATTATATATTCTTCTCAAACTTATGTTCTGATGCAGGTATGAGTTGCTTTTTTAT
>JANZLC010000004.1:2697208-2708463 GCA_026413385.1 Erythroxylum gracilipes
TTATAGTGAAATACTCAGTCGTCTCCAAACTGGACGTAGGCATTGCCGAACCAGTATAAAAATCTTGGTGTTCTTGTCTTTTCTTGTTATTTTATTTTCACTCCAAATTTATTCACGTTTCCGCACAACAACGTGGGTATTGAATGCCGACTGTATCATTGTAACTGTCAGTATGCTCTTCAACTTAGGATCTCCTATGATGCTATTTTGTACCTTAATAAACCAAGTTGAGTAAAAACGTGTCTGCTTTTTGTATCTTCTCTTGTCTACTATCGGGTAGCCTCAGAAGGGTTGTGAAAACCAATGTTTCCTTCACTATTAATTGTGGACAGAGAACATCGTCCTGAGTTACAAAGCCTGTGTCTCACTTCGTTGCATTCGAAAATGATTTCCAGTTGTATGTTATGCTTCCACCGAGTCGACCGCTAAGTTTGCCTCCTAATGCAATTAATAGAGTTATTTTGCCACTGCTTGAAACTCCTAGCATGGCGAGCATTTCTCCCGGTGAAACAATGCTTGTTACACCCTTAAAGATCTCTATTTCATTGCTCGTATTTCCTTTTGCACACAATTATAATCTTTTGTTGAGTCTAACCTTATAAACAACATCCCGAAACTGTATAGTTAGAACCCATATCATCAGTATAAACAATGTTAAACACTGTGCTAAATTTTTTTATTGAAATTTTTAAAAAATATATTACTCAGACAACAGGCCTACATTGTACAATCCTTCCAAAAGGAAAAAAAAAACATAACCGGTGCCAACACCAAGTCCTCTACAATTTAACATCCCAAATTCAACTACTACTCTCTAAATATGCCTCCGCCGTCTCATTTCCAAACTAATACCCTTATGCTTTCCAGTAACAAAGAGAGCCTCACTAATCATATTAACAATATAATCAGCTAACTCATACCTATGACGCTCCTAGTGCTTATAAAGCCTACAGTTTCTCTCCCTCCACAAGTGATAAATCACCATTTGAAAAGCCGTCCGAAGTATAACACCATCAGGCCTCCCGGGTCGAGTACCCCGTATAAGCTTATCCAACACCGTTGTCCATACATAAGAGGAGTGAGTTCGGCCAAGAAAATGCAAAATACGACTCCAAACCACCTTAGAATGCTCACATTCAAAAAATAAGTGATCTCGACTTTCCTCAGTTATGGTACACAACACACAAATGGGGTCGAAACCACAAAACCATTGGTCTTTCGTTCTTAATCTGTTTTTAATAACCAACCACAATAGAAAGGCTGCTTTAGGACTAACGACTGTTTGCCACACCAGGTCCGCCCAGTTTACCTCCTCCTGCTACATTCGACCAATTCCATGGGCTGACTGATTCGTGAAGATCCCATTAAGATTGACAATCCACTGCGGCTGATCCGGAGCTGAACAGATTACCACATTATTAAGGTAACTATCAAGAATATGACTATACCTGCAATTTGGCGAGAGAGCCCTCCACCTAACAACCCAAGCCACTGTTGCCTCCTTAGGAAGTCAGTTTCTGAACAACGACAGATCATTTGTCAACCATAGAGGGCTGAGGTGATTCTAATTATCAAATCAGAAATTTACTTCTTCCCCACTTCTAATTTGCCATTTGATAAAAGGAAAAATTGTCTCTCGCACTAGTAACAAAATTTTGAAAACCTAAGACTAATCAGACCTCAAGTGCAGATGCTAAAAACTTTGGCCGTTAAGCCAATAAATTTGCACCCATTTTACCCACAAGGCTTCTATATCCACAAATAACCGCCAAATACGCTTCATCAACAATACACGTTGCATCTGAGAGATGGAGATTATACCCAAACCTCCAAATTTCTTAGGCGCCACAATCTCACTCCATTTAACCTTATCCCCTTTACAACTGCCATGTTTGCCTGTCCACAAAAAGGCTTTCAAGATTCTTTCCATTTCTTTGATCACCCGCTTCAGAATAGCTATATGTGCAACCCAGTGAACGTGCATGCTATTCAGAACGGACCCTATCAAGGTAGTTCTCGCAGCAAAAGAAAGAAACCGGTTTTGCCATGCATTAATCTGATTTTTCAACCTTTCTAGCAATGGAAGGAAATCAGAGTACTTAGCTTTACCCGATGTGATCGGGACTCCCAAATAGTGGAACGGAGTTTCTTGAAGAGACAACCCCGCAATCCTGCACAGTTGGTCCCTATTTCCAACATTGGAGGAGATAAATATGCCACTCTTCTGAACATTGATTACCATGCCCGACCACTGAGAAAATACCTCCATCAAATTTAACATCAATGATAAAGATATTGAAATAACCCATTGCATTGGACCATCTTTTGCAGTAACCTAGAAAAACCCTCCATAGCCAAAGTGAACAAATACGGGGACAGATCCCTCAGCGAATCTTAACAAGCTTCGTCAGAATACCATTAATCAAAACACTCAATGATGGAGTTTGTATACACTGATATATCCACTGGAAAAATCGTAGTGGCAATCCAATCCCCTCCATGCAATCCTTCAGGTAGCTCCAACCAATTGTATCATAAGCTTTATAAAGATCTATCTTTAGAGCACAGCTTTTTAACTTCTTCCCATAATTATATTCACCCAGTAATTCTTATAGGAGAAGAATATTATCCCCAATGTTTCACGAAGGGAGGAAAGCCTCTTGAACATGACTAATAACTTCAGTCAACACACCCTTCAAGCGCTCCGCTAACAAAGAAGCAATCACCTTATACACCGTAGTACAACACGATATTGGGCGATAATTTGTAATTCTCTCAAGTCTCTCCTTTTTAGGAATAAGACAAATATACGTATGATTAATCTCTTGCAACAATTTACCGGATGAAAAAAATTCCAGGACCGCATCTATGAACAACTGACCTGTAATAGACCAAGTTTGTTGAAAAAATTCGGCTGAAAATCATCTGGGCTTGGTGCTTTGGAACTATAAAGACGAAATACAACCTCCTTCACTTGCTATGCAGAAAAAGGAGCAAGTAGCATATCCAATCTTTCCTGAGTAGGAGCAAAATGCAGCACATTCCGGACACCAAATCCATGCCTCGAATCAACACTGGAACCCATCAGTTGTACAAAAAACTCCCTAGCCTGCGAAGAAATTGCTTCTTGCCCTCTTATCACTTAACATGTATCATCCCTCAGCTCCGTAATGGTGTTAACATTACGCCGAGCCAAAATGGCCGCATGAAAAATCTTTGTGTTACTATCTCCTTCCGATTTCGCTGTTTACAAAATCCCTTAATAGCTTGCTTCGCCAACCCCAATTTCTGCATCAACTGGAACGCTTTATACCCCTAAATTTCAGTCCGCCAAACCTGCTCAAGCATTGCCATAAATCCCTCTACTCATAGTAAGCCATTAAAAAATCGGAAAGGAGTGCCTCCCCGACGCTCACCACTCAGATTCTGAATGATTATCGGCGTGTGATCCGATAAACCGGGTTCCCTAAACACCGCCAAACCACTCAAAAATCGCTGAGCCATTGTTGGTTGACCAATGCCCGATCCAGTTTTTTCTGAATGTACATGTTAGCTTTGTGCTTATTCTCCCACGTGAACCACCGACTACTGCCTCTGAGATCAATAAGATTAGTATGCAAAAACTGAAGCTGAAGCTCCCCTCCAACTCCACTATGAAAATTCACCCCGCCCTCAACCCCCGTCGAATTATGACAACAATTGAAGTCTCCTGCCACCAACCACGGTCCTTGCATCCTAACTTGAATTTCTAGCAACTCTCACCATAAGGCAGCTCGTTGAAAGGCAAAGTTGGAGGCATAAACCAATGTGACCAAAATAATCCCCTGACTGTGAATCCTGCACTACAGATGAATAAACTGATCACCCATTTTAATTACCTGCACATCTACTTTGTTCACATTATACCAACATAACACTCTCCCATTGTAATGAAAAGCATGATAGGAAATGAAATTCCATTGCGGCCCCAAAAAATCCAACCCTTTGCAATATTAGGAGGCTTTGATTTTAGTCTCTAGAAGTCCTACCAAAAAAGGATGAGAATCCTCAACAAGCTGCTTAACCATCAGCTTCTTTAAGGGTTCATTCAAACCCCTCGTATTCCAAACGAGAAACTTCATAATTAAAAAAGACACTCCAAGGACATCACCCCTTTGTGCTTTTTCTTTTTTGCCCTCTTATTAGTCGTAGTTTTCTTAACAGCCCCACCCGAATCCTATGATACCTCCCTAGCTTCTGTGACTGTACCATTCTCTATCCCAATACTCAAATTGGGAGCTACTAAACCAGGAGTTGTCTCACCTATGGACTGGTTGACCTCCTCTCCTCCACCGCCCCCATCTGCTCTTTCCTGAAGAATTACATTGACAGAATCAGCACCGCTATGTCTAGGGGAAGACATGGGTTGCTCCAAACCATCCACCCCGGCCAACACTGCAGCGCAAACCTGTCCGGAACTATCTACCTCCCTCTTCGTAGGAAGCACCTCCTCTAAACCCCCCTCTTTACGAAGATTCCCCTGAGTTACCAACCGACCCCGGCCTTGTCTGTTACCATTTTCATGTACCAACTCGTCATACCAACCTGACTGAAAAACTCTGCCCGTAGCTACCCATTTCTTACCTACCGCATTAGGTTTCCATAGGTACGACACAGCAACACAATCACACAAAAGCTCCCCATGTTCACCAAGTCTTTTGATAGACAAACTATCAGGCAACACAACATTCTTCGGAACCTCAATACAAATCTTGGCATATCCAATCCTATCCATAGCAGCTGTCTATGCATCCATACACAAAGGTTTACCTATACCACTAGTAAGATGACTCAATCCTTCCACTGTCTAATATTTCATAGGTAAACCATGAAATTGAACCCATAACGGTAGGACTTCAATGGAGCCCCTGTCCAAACCCAAACCCGGCCTCCACTATCGTAAAAACAGGGGCTGGTCACCAACATGCTAGGGACCCAATTCCAAGATCTCCCCAATGTTAGCATTAGCAAAAAATTTGAACAAAATGGACCCATCCTTCATGAGAAATGCTTTCTCATAGCCACGGTTTCCCCACTTACCTTTTGCCCAAGCATTAAACACCAGGAATGCAACACGTTTGGACCAAAAAACCAACTAGGGCGTGCGACCAGGCACGAGCTCCCGCCTGCAACAACTCTACTGGAGGGGATACAACGCCGTCCTGAAGAATGTTCGGATAGTAATGGAGTTTACTGGAATGTTTCGAAGTCCCAACCTTATCGCGCCATGCTCCTCCCCCACTTTGACGCTGCTCACTCTGGCCACCACGATCTCGCTCAATCGACCTACCGGGAGCCGCCGCCACTGTCGACAACAGGGGAGGGAACTGGTCCATCGACGCAGACGACTCACCTATGGCGAGGGTGAGCGTCGACGATCCAGAGAAGGACTCTGGAAAAGTCCGACCTACCCTGGAGGCAAGGCAAAACCAAAGATTGACAAAGGTAAAGTAGGGGTAAAAAGGTAAAAGAAAAGTTAGGCGGGAAAAGAGCTGAAGAGAGAGGGCAGAGCATTTAATGAAGATAGAGTAATCCAATAATTAAACTTGAACTACACATTAATAGCTTGAATATTCAATTGAAAATATAACTTTTTTGGTTTATACATCTAGTGGCTCTTTATATATATGGTTTACGACTATTTTCGCATACAATTGGTCATCCCTGTGATGCCTACACACATGTACATATAGCAGTATTTTTCTTTAATAATTATTTTGGGAGGAGTAAAATGTAGCTATAATGTGTGAGTCTTGTCTGCATAAGTTGAATACATATGCAACTTGGCATGGTGCTTGATGAATATATACCAATGAGGTGGTTTGTCACAACTTTGGTTCAAGAAAATGGAAAGATGGGTAGATAAAATTTATGTCTTATTTAAACACTGAATTTAAATTTGCATCCTCCTTACACTTAAACCCATCGTATCCAAAACCTAGAGTTTAACATATATTGGGACCCTCTTTTATTTTTAAAAATTCCATATCATTATCAGGTGGGTGCCACTTTCATTTTTTAAAAAATCCATGTCAGCAAAAAAAAGTCACATCAGTAGTTGACTAATGGAAGCCTAACACTGTTAGTGGTTTCGTCCAATCAGGGTTCATTTTGAACATTTTCCAAATGTTAAGGTTTATTTTGAACATTTTGTAAACATTACGGTTCATTTTGAGCATCCTAAAATGTTAGGGTTCAATTCAGACATTAGTGTAAACATTAGGAGTTATTTTACCCTTTTGGCCTTTTATGTTGTTGTACTAGAAGTTTTTGGTTTTCCAAGATAGTTTATACATTAGATTAAAGAATGCTTCTTTACTGCTTCATATTATGTCTTGATGACTGGAAACCCATATGCGATCTTTAAAGGTGCTAAAGGATTAAGGCTGGAAGATTGTTTATCTCCCTACCTCTTCCTTTTATACATGGAAGTTTCGCTTCTTATTTAATACAATGTCAATACGAACCCCAAATTCGTATTTCACTCCAAATACATAAAAGTGTCCTTAACCAATTTGTGTTTGGCTGATGATTTTTTATTATTCTATAAAGCTCATGCAGATTCTATCAAAACCTTGATGGACTCCCTCCAACAATTTAAAAGATTATCAAGATTGGGATTAAGTCTTACCAAGAGCCACTTTATGATTTCTACTGCAACATCACAAATGGAAACTATCATTGCTAAAATCACTGGTATGAAAAGAAAGCTTCCCTTTATAGTGTATCCAAAATTGCCTATTTCTACAAGAAGGTTGAACTTCAAAGAATGCTTTCCACTTTTTAAAAAGGTCTAAAAAAGACTCTCCTTTAGGGTGAACAAATCTCTCTCATATGTAGGTAAACTCCAATTGATCAAGTTTATTCTTTCTTCTTTACATATCTACTAGAGCTCGCACATTTTGTATCAAAAAGACTAATCAAGTTGTTAGAAAGGATGTTTAAATAATTCCTATAAGGTCACTGAAGTGGAGTAGAAAGGTTAGCTAAAGTTAGATGGAAAGATATATGAACTTCTAAAGAAGAAGGGGGACTAGGAGTCATTGATATCAAGGCTACTAATTATAACTTGATTTTGAAAAGATTATGGTAGATCTTGGAAGACAAAGGCTCTCTTTAGGTGAAATGGTTACATAATTATTTTCTGAAAGGCAAAAACATATGGATGATACATAAAATTTCTTCTCATTCTTGGTTTCTTAGCTAACTTCTTCAGCTGAAAAATCAAGTTAAACCTGAAATTTTCTATAAGGTGGGAAATGGGGAAAGAGCCTTTATGTGGTATGAAAATTGGACATGTTATTTTAATCTACCATTCCAAATACTTCCAATCCGGATAGGTATTAACTAGAAAAATAAGACAATTTCTAACCTATCTAATAAGGTATATAGGGACTCCATGCGAATTCAAATTCCTAAAGTTCCTTGGTTTAAAGTTGTTTGGAATAAATCCCTGTTTCCTAAATCCTCTTTCTTGTTATGACCAATCATGAAAAATAGATTGAGCACAATGGATAGATTAAAATTTTGTCATTAATCAAAACATGTTCCTTACCTATGTAAATGGATGAAACCAGGGATCATTTATTCTTTGAGTGTCAGTTTGCTTCTAGTATTTAGAACGAGGCCAAAAGGTTATATTAGTGGCAACTTCCAACAATAACTTCCTTTTCTGAAATAATCTAACAGATGTTAGATCATTATTGGATTCATAAGGCCAACTTTCAGGTGTATGTGAATGCACTAGGTATTTGTATGCAAGGGATATAGGAAGAAAGAAATTATAGAAGATTTAAAAATAGGTCAGCTAAGTTAAAAGAGACAATATATGAGATATTTCAGCTTCTCAAGTAGATCCCTAATAATAAAGAACATGGTCAACTAAATCTTGGAAAGTCTACCTTTTGTTTCTTACGTAAATAACAATCCAATGTTCTTAGTTAAGTGGATTGTTTTCTAATTCTCTTTGTTGTTGTAAGGGGCCCTAGTTGAAATGATTTGTAATCTCCAAACACTTCCTATTAATATGTTTTATTAATTTTTCAAAAAATTTGGGGTTATTCATTTAAAAACATTAGACTAAGTCACCCATATTACATTGAGAAATTATCTAGTCTAGATCTAGTTTGATTTTCCTTCTCTAGAGAATTTCACTTTAGAATGAGCAATCTATAATAATGTACATGTACCTTAATACTACTTGGTGATTTCAATAGCATTATACTTTCATAAAATCTGAAAGTATTCTAAAACTTGAGAAACTTAATGATGATTTCAAATTATGTACTAATCAAATTGTAGTGGTAGATTTGAGGCATAAAGGAAGTTTTTTTCACTTAAAACATCAAAGTGGAAGGTGTTTCATTAGAAAAAACTTGTTAGGGCTTTGGTAAACCATCTATTGTTGTTTAAATTTAGGCTAGTAAAGCCATATTTAGCAACTATCCTACTTTAGACTATACTCAATCAAAATCCACAACTTGATAGAGTAAACTCATAGGAAAGATCCCTTCATATTTAATAATTACTTAACCAAATTAGAAAGATATGAAGAAGCTATGAATAAAGGAATGGATAGTAACTTATCACAAAATTTAAATCTTACAAATGTGTGAGGATGATACTGATGGTGAAATAAGAACTTAAAAGGCTAAAATAGGAATGCTTTAGCAATAAAAAAAAATAGAGCACGGCTTAACCATAAATAAAAAGAAATTAATTAATTTTTAGAGGATGTTATTATACAAGCAAACAAGATATTATATTTAATAAATTACATATGATCCCTTTAAGTCCACAATTTTGTGTTGAAGAAAAAATCAATAATTCATTAGCTTTAAAAAGGAGACAAGAACAATAATTACTTCTATAAAACCATTCTTTTAAGGAGGAACGTCAATAAGATAACTTCTTTGATGAGAGAAAGTTGATCAAGTAATTTGGAGCCAATAAAAAAATTAAGCAAAAGGCACAAATTTATGTATAGAACACTTTAAGAACTCAAATTAATATATTTTCACATGTGTAGGTACTCAAGTCATTCATTCCCTAATAAATCATAGAAGAGCAAATAGATCTCTAATTAGGCCCTTCAACTCCATAGACATTGAAGATGCATTTATAACCTTAATCCCAATTAATCCTAGGACCTGATGGATTAAATACCTATTTCTTTTAGGAATCTTAGACCTAGATTAGAACATAAGTGATCAATTCCATTTGGAATTCTTTAGTAATGGAAAATATTAAGTAATTAAACAAGACTTATATCAATCTCATTCTAATGTTTCTTAATCAAGCATCATTGAAGAACTTTAGACCAATTTCATATCACAAATTGTGTATAAAATCATATTTAAGCTATTAGACTCAATTTTGAAATCAGTATGGAGCTCAATCATTATTCTTAACACTAGGACGTTTCATTTAGAGCATCATAGGGAATAATAACTTAAGAATTATTTAAAAACTACCATAGGAAATCCTAAATCAAGAGTTATTCAATAAAATTTGATTCTCATAAAGCTTTTGACTCTATCAACTGGGAATTTATTATACACTCTATAGAAGCCTTTAACTTCACATCTTAATTTGTCAAGTGGATAGAGTAATGCATTGCTAACACCTTTTATAGAATTTTAACTATTGGTGAGTGTACTCAATTGATCAAGGGAGCAAAAGGTTTAAAATAAGGCGATCCACTTTCACCTATTTATTTTTATCATGTATTAAGGTGCTAACGAGATTGATTAATCATAACATCAATCTAATAAACAATTTTATCTTTCATAATAAGTGTAAGAAATTGAGATTCTTGGCCTACCTTTTATTGATGAATTGATACTACTTTATAGTGTTGATTATAACTCTATCAAATTCTTTATGAATTCTTTACTGATATATAATACCTTGTAGGTCTATCCATTAGTACAAACAAAAACTTTTTATTTGTTTAGATAGCATAGGACGTTTAATAAATTGGTTTTCTAACATATTAGTTCTACATAATAAAGCCTTTCACTTATTTAGTAATGCTGATCACTTCCAAGAGATTAACTTTCAGAGACTATTGGTTATTATTTCATTTAATATAAAGAAGAATTAGCTATTAGAGCAATAGAAGTCTTTCTCTTTTTAGATAGATTATAACTTATAATATAAATCCTCAATAATATGTATATATATGGGTCCTTATATTTAAACTTTCCTAAGAACCTAACCAAGGTAATATAAAAGTTAATGGAAAAATTCCTACTATTTGATGATGGCTTTGAGAAGTTAGTAATAAAAATAAAGTGGAATAAGGTATGTTTGTTTAAGAGTAAGAGAGGTCTTGGTATTATTCTCATTAAAACTATGAATAGGGTGTTGATATCTAGAAGGATTTGGAGAATCCATGTAATACCGAACTCTTTGAGCCCTTTTGTATTGATTGGTACTTGGAGATTCTACTGTATATTGATATATACATGGTTGTGTATGAGTTAAAATATATATTTAAGTTCTTTGGATATATATGTAATGATTTATAATATTATATGCCCTTACATGAACTTAAAGTTCATCGGTATGCGAAATCTTGAAGATTTCTAACATGTAAGCTTTAAGTATGTAAAATTGAGTCCATTAGATGGATATGACCATAGTGGTCATATTAAATGTGTTCTAATACCTTAGGCCTTGTTTGGTTGGGGGGTTAGGGATGGAAGGGGATGGAACGGAACAAACTTCCATCGTTTGTTTAAGAGTTTCATAAATGAATGGAATGGAATATGATGGAAACAAAGGGTTTCATGTTACGTTTCATTCCATCCTCAACAGTGAAAATAAGAAACCTCTGATTCGGTGGGTTTAGGATGGAAGGTAAACTAATAAATACATACTACCTAATATACCCTCAATAATTCTTCTTAATACCAACTCTTACCATATCATAATATTAATATATTAAATATAATATAATAATATTTAATATAATAAATTTTATTAAATAATTAATAATAATATTTTTATATTATTAATAATAAATTTTATATATTTAATAATAAAATATGAAATTTTATATTTAAAATTTATTTTATATTTTATTTATATAGAAATATATAAAACAATTAAATAATAATTTTTATATATTTTCTATTTTCATTAATAAAAAATATATTAAAAATTATTCTTGTTTGTATATATTAATATTTAATATAATAAATTTTATTAAA
>JANZLC010000004.1:2732745-2749138 GCA_026413385.1 Erythroxylum gracilipes
AGAGAGGTGGGTCACAACGGACACACTTAAATACCAAGTCTTTCCTTAGCCAAAACTTTCCTAGACATGTACTACCACACAACCACACCAAAGCTCCACCGCACCAAATAAACCTTTCTCAAAAAAACCTTTTCTGATGTGGAAGATCAGTCAAAACTGCGACCACAGAGCATACTCAGAATTTCTAAGAAAAACACACCTTGGCTTTGATACCACTTGTTAGGAATTTAGACCTCCCGAACCCACACTTAAGGATATTTAATAGACAAAAACATCAGAAAATAATAACACAAGAGAATTTACGTGAAAACTCCTAAACCGGAGAAAAACCATAGGCACCGAGAAGAAAATCTACTATGTGAAAAATTCTTATAATCACACAATTTTTCCTCTCACCTAATCCCCTAATACACCAATATACTCACAAAGAAATACCCAAGACAAACTCTCCAACTCTCACCTCAAAAAAGGAATTTAACTAGAGTTAAATTTGTACTACAAATCTTTGACTTTGTTTGGTGCATTAAACAAGGAGGTAACATCCTCCTTATATAAGTAAGAGTTTTGCCTCAATTGTTGTCCCCAACCAATATGAGACAACAAAGGAGCCAAACTCAAAAGTAGTCACACTCTACATTTGTCGAGTACCAATACCTGGCTGAGGAATTGGAGGTCAGACTCTCCAGTGTCCCAGAGTTGGAATAAAGATGATGATGGTGTTGTATCTTCAACTACCAGGTATATATAATTGGATAACACATGGGACATGTGTAATCAATGTGATTTTTCTATATGCGGAGTCGTATTCTTGGGCTACTTATCATGTTATGAGTTTTTATTTTAACTTTGATATGGGCTATCATCCATCTCATTTCTTGTAGATATGAAGGCTAAATCTTCTAGGGAAAGTTGTCATTACTTTTTGTTTCTTTAGTTTTGATCTGTGTATAAATTTTTTTACTTGTATAAATGTGAATAGACCAAGTTACCTTCAATAAAATTTCATTTTCTAGATATCATCAGAAAGTATTTGAGACAGGTGATATAGAAGAAACGTAGCCAGTTTAGGCATGTGCTCATCAAGCTCAAAAGATTTAGAAGTTTGCATATGTATTGATGAAAATAGGTTGACCTGTGGCATTGTTATCTGTTTTTGTTTCCAGTTAAAATTTAAGAATTCAGGGTAGGAAACTATTAAAACACAAGCCGCGGAAGTGTTAACGGTCATTTGTTGCAGAGGTTACGAGCTAAAGCTGATGGGCTCGAAGTGCAGATTCTCGACCAAACCAGATGCACAAATCATTGCAATCTCATGTCTCATCTTCTTTGGATCATACAAGTACTCTCAACACTTGATCCTTTGCTAAGATGTGAAGTTTGGATAGAAAGTTCTCAATATCTGTGCTCTTGGTAAAATAGTTAGGTACTAAGTCAGATGGAAGCTTAATCACAACAAAGGAACTGCACTCTTAGATTTCTAAAGCGGAATAAATAACAGATTAGTTGAATGGGGTTAGTATTTAGATTTGGTCTTTCACCAAAGTGCACAGAAGTTGCCTGGACAAGAGCCCAACGATCCGGCTGATGTAGGCCCATTTTTATTCTCAATTTGATCATGTTCCTTAAAGCAGTGTTTCTTGTTCCAGATAAGTAATCCTTCAATGATTCATTTTATTGCATTGGGTAATAAATCGTTGCAACCTTTTTTGAAAAATACATAAAAAAAATTGCGAACATTATGACCGTCTCCAAACCTGCAAAGGCAAAAGTCTCGTGCAATGGTACATTGACTTTGTTAAAAATATTTATATTTTGTTATTTGCTACAAAAAAAAAAAGGGCCGTTGAATTGTGCTGAAACAAATAAATTAAGAAAAGCAAATTAAAAACTATGTACGGTAAAAATTTATTAATTCCTAGTGATTGAGTTTGATTTAGTCCCTTATCTATAGAAGTTCTGTAAGTTCTAGTTTAAACTTGAGTGTGTTATGGTAGTTACGTAAGCAAGTTTCATTACGTCCAAAGTTCAGAGCCTCAAAATAGGACAACAATGGATCAGTTCATGGTTCGTTAATTTTTCAAAAATAATATGTTAAATTAAAAGTATAAAACGTCTTTTTTTAATTAAGTCTTGAATTGTTCATATTGAAGCTTAATCGGAGCCTAATTATTTTAAACAAAATGATGTCATTTTATTAATTGGACCTAAGACTAGTATGAACTTAATTTGACCCAAAATTTTAATTTTAATTTAATTAAATCAAATTTTAATTAGTTGATTTTGAGTTGACTAGTCCAGTCTTATATGATTGTGATCATCTAAATTCAATTATAAAATATTATGACTTTATTCAATAATATTAAAGTCTTTAAAATAACAATACACATTTAAGTGTGTGTCATTTTATGTAGAGTTATTGGAGTGAAAAGGAATCATGTTTTGTGGTGATTATGAGCCCAACCCCTTTGATTTCCATCAGAGTGCATGTTTTTATGTTTTATAGTAATGAACGGTAAAGAAGTCCATGATCGAGTACATGGTACTTGACGTTTGTCTCTGAGCTTGAGCTTAGGCCTAGTAGTGGCCGAACCGAGAGCCTAAAAGTCACAAAACAAGCATAAAGTTTTGCTGGTATAAGTACGTAGCTTTGCTTTAGTGATATGAATGTTATTTATGACATTCCATAAGGTAGAGATAAAAAACATCCCAAAACAGAGGAACAAAGAGAATGGTAATTAAATTATAATTTTAATGATAAAAAAACTTAACCAATTGAGTCGATTTAACGGTAAAAATTTTAAACTGTTTAATTTTTAATTTTTTGGTTCGATATATTTTAATAATTATTGTTGTTAAAAACTAATCAACTTAATAATTAATACATTTTTATAAATTAAAACAAATAAATTAATTTTATTTTTCTGTAAATAAGTACAATATTTTTTAATGATATTTTAAATTCTTTAATTTTATTCCATCTTTAGCCAGCTTTATAATAATTTAACTTCTATTATGATATTTAAAACATTGTATAATTCACATCACAAAATACCTTCTTGTATATAACTCAAATTTACTGGGTAGACAAAAAGAAAATGCAAGGAATTGTGACCTGCTGCAAAATCCTGTTGAACAAAATTGCAAGAACCTATTACAAAGCCGAATGGATTATACAAATTATGTAGGTTTCATACTTGGAAATCTAAATGTTCAGATTCAGAACCTTCGCAAGAATCGCTGGAAATCTAAATGTCCAGATTCAGAAGCTTCGCAAGAATCGCCGTCTACTATAGCTCGTGATCATTGACCATATTCCAAAAAGCAGCAATAACATCCAGACAGACCTCCATTTTGGTTCTTTCATAGGAGACTAAAGTGATGGTTTATCATAACTCCTACACATGCTTTTGCAATTATAACTCAATTTGGATATTATTTTAATTAATTATATCGTTAATTTTTTTTAAAAAAAAAGTTACTACTAAAAAATGACTTTTATTTTTCTACTAAATAGAGGGTACGGAAGATTTCCTAAAAGTGAGGTAACAGACTGTTGCCCCTACAACAATAATCAACAAACAACTACTCACTTTTCTTTTCTTATCCAATTAACTCTTTAAACCTATCAACCAAGCACTCCTTTAGAATTATTGTTTTAACTTGGGTTAATTAAGTTAGGATTAAGTAATTTCACTTTTTAATCCGGATGCTTTGCCAATATGTTGTTTATATATATATATATAACATGTTTTATTGAATTCACTATCTCAGTCTAGTTGTCATCAAGATTTAAATACATCAAACTCTTGTTAACCTTGCCTATATTGTGGTCACACTTATGCTTATCTGATCTGAATCTTTAGCATTTTATGGAAGATTTAGAAAACAACCCATTGTCATCACTATTGAAGATTCTTATTTGGGAGTTGGAACCAAAAACTTGTTGAGTTTATAATGTTAGATATTTTTGTCCTTAGGGGCAATTTTGTGAATGTCCCATAAAGTTGGACTAACATGATTGCAATTTTGGTTTTTAAATAAATTACCGGTTAAGTTACGCTATGTGATCCAGATAAAAGATATTAAAGTGACCCAATAAATGATCTAATTCAAGGGGTCGAAGTCTGGGTAAAAAATAGGTCCCGATTAGTGTGGACCGGGTCCATATCGGCCTTGTGATGGGGAAGCCCGATATAAAAGCTATATAAGGTAAGGTCTCATGCAGTTACTCGTAAGCTGTTCACGAGCATAAGGTTCCTGACCCGTTAAGGAAGTTTAAAATTTGAGGAAATTGTAAAAAGGCCTTGCCCGTAAGCCAGTGAGCACTTTTTGCTAAAGGACCCAGAAGATTCGGAGACGTTTGGAGCTCGGAATCGACATCGAAATCAGAGATGGAGCCGAATCTAAGTATTCCGCATTACTTTCGTTTTTTATCTTTTCACGGGACCCTGAGGTACGTAATAAGGTTCCCTCTACGTACTTACATATAAGTCTTGTATATATAAGTCTTGTATGAAGATGAAACTATTCTAGGAAGGATTCAAGACTCAACTCTTTTTATAGTAAACTAGAGATAAAGAAGGTAAACATATCCGAGGCTTAAAAAGAAAGGAATCGTTACCTGCAGGAAAACCCTATTGAGCAAGGACAAGATGCATCAAATTACAAAGCCGAATAGCTTGTTTTTGTTGGGTTGTGATAATGGAAGGCTAAGCATGTCTCATAACCCCGAACTAAGCTTTCAAGTCTTAATCAATCCCATATTAAGCATGTCTTAATCAATCCCATATTTAGTAACTCATTATTCTGCAAACTTGCCGTCTCCTGGCTAATGATCATTAACTAAATTCTTAAAAGCAATATCTAGTTGTAATGCCCTGAAAGGGCTAGCTTAATTAGCAGAAGATGGGACACCAAGTGTCTCTTGCACAAAGGCCATGGGTCAAATTGTTTGGAATCAACAAAAACTCGCGCAAAGGGATAGGTTTACTTTTTTATATTAAAAGTTCAGTATAATCGGCTGTGTTATTTAATTTTTAAATTATTAATTTGTGGCTTAAAAAATATATAGATTTTATTAAAAATAATAATTATGTTTTTTATTATAAAAAATATGTAAATATAGCTATATTCAATAAGAGTTCTGCTTAAATGCAAAGTTTATAAAGATTTAGTAATACACAGAATTATTTTTATTTGGTAAAGAGAGTCTTTTGGAATAGATAAAGGAGTTCATTCCAATTATTTTAAAGGAGATTGTGAGGGCAAAGTACGTTGTAGCTAGTTTGAAGTAGGACAAAAAAGAAGAAGGAGACATTATTCATTAGATATAGCACTGCAACAGAAGGAACCAACAATGGGGCGTTACTGAGTTGATGCCTGATTTATCAACTCCTAGTCACTCCAATCAACACTATGCATGCAATTCTTAAAAGCAAACACAAAGGACACTGCTAGGATATCAACCATATTATGGTGAAGTTGACAGAAACTCTTTATTGGAAATGTCTAGCATAGATCACCAACTAAAGCTGATGGACTCAAAGTGCAGGTTATCTACCAAACCACATGAACAAATTGTCGCAGCCTCTTGTCTCATCTTCTTTGGACCAGAAACAAGTACTCCAACACTTGATTCTTTGCACTCAAACAGAAATTCTGTCAAAAAATGGTAAATTGGATAAGGGTTTCTACCAATTTCTGAGGGAAGCTTAATCACAAGAAAGTAAAAAATACCGACAAAACTGAACGGCTTACTCTTTAGATCAGGTCGTTCACCGTAGTGCACCGTAGTAACTTCAGAAAGAGACACAATTGGGACACTTTCCATTTCTCTTTCAGCATCGAAATACCACCCTAGAGTTGCTAGCGGTGGGGGACTTTCTATGCAATGAATTCGATTACTTACTCTCCTACTCTTTTTCTTGTTCCAGAGAACAGCTGCACTTGCTGTAATGGCTATGCTTATGCACATAGCTAACATTGTTAGAGAAATTCTCAAAGCACTCGAGAACACTGGCTTGAAGTCTTGATCTATAGGATAAATGTAGTAGCGGGTTATAAGTCCAATTATGGTGAGAAAAATGATAAAAGAAGAAGATATTATTGTAACAAGCCCAAGCCAGTTCTTGGAGCCTAAAATGGCAGAGATAGGTGCTTCAGTTGGTAGGGACTTGAAAAACAGAGTTCGGAGTTCCCAGCTATCCTTGAAGGGTTTTTTGTCTCTTGTAACATAAGCATCAATCTTCAGTTGCAGATTCGATAGGGAATATTGAGTTTCCGATATCGGGAGTAAAAGTTCAAGCATTGCAAGTTCTGAAGAATTCCTGAATGCGCAAATTAGAAGCACTTCTGGGATCTTGATATATTTTGTCTTGCTTGCAAAGATGAGCTCCCTTATTATGGATATGAAAGGAGTAATCCCACTGCCTCCACTCACCATCACAAGCTTATCATGCCTAATTGTACAGAAACATCAGTCAGTGCGTGACTTTACTTACAGAATCAAGAACATCAGAGTTTAAGGACTAACTAAAATATTTTGACTGCAATTGTACCAATCTAAATTAGTACACACCTCAGGAAGTCGGTTGAAGCAGGTCCATAAGGCCCTTCAACTGAGACCTCGAGATGGTCCATGGCAATCGGATACGAAAGATCCTTATACAGCTTCTGAGACCAACTTCCTTCACTTTTAATCATAACACTCAATCTCTCAGGTTCCAAGTCGCAATTTGAAATGACGGTGAATGGATGCCATTGCAGCCTGGAAATGCTTGGCACGTTTATAAACATAATGCTTGTTGAATTATACCTCAAATCTGCCAATAAATCAGGAAAAACAATAGAGTAAGATACGAATTATCTCAGATGACGAGTTTAATTACGAAGCAGAATGTTAAGTCATAAGTCATTAATCTCACCAGGGCTTTTAGAGAAGTTGAGTTCCACGGTTTTACAGGGCAAAATACGAGCAGAAACTAAACGAACACTGTTTCTTGATTGAAGAAACCTTAAATAACGATCGACCATAAAGAGGTAAAATCCAGGGAGCATAATATAGGAATAACTGACGCCAACATGAAAGATGAAGAACAAGACGAAGAGAATGTAGAGGTAGTGAGTGTAAAAGAACACCTCGAACTTCTTTCTCCTTATACGAGTAAGTGCTGTTGCCCATATTGCAAATCCAGCCATCAGAGATAGCTCTCCTGCTAAGTTTGATATGCCACTTTTGTCCCATTTCAGCACCTGTATCCTCAGTTAAATAAGAGTTATAGTTCAATTTGACAAGACTAAATTTAAGTAATACATTAAAATAAGAACTAATAATTCAACTTAAATAATATTTTAAAATTTTTAATTAACTTTAAAAAATCGTAATAAGAATTATATCCCATTAAAATTACTTTATAATTTTAAATCAAAAAAATTTAAAATATATTAATTTCTTTAAATTGTGAGTTAAAATATATTTTATTATGATCTAAACTTTTTAATCTAGAAAGTTCATAATTTAGTGTTTTTTATAGTATTAAAAATTATCATATAAGATTTTGAGTGTTATTAAAGAAATAAGACTATGAAAAGAAAACTATATATTAAGCGATCATATTTAATAAAATCTTTCATCTCATCTTTAACTTTAAGTTATATAACAAATTTAGTTTTATTTATAAAAATTAATATAAGTTTCAGTATGAAAATAAGTATTTTATAATAAAAGGTTATATGGGTTTAATTATCTTTTGTTTAGATACTTAAAATAAAAGAAGATATGATTTTATTTTCATACAAGAACAACACTACCACCTTTTAGAACTCCCTCGTTGGAGAGGTCCAGTAGTATTTAGCCTTAACTTAACTAGTAGAGAGGTTATGTATAAATGATATTAAAGTATTCTGGTCAATAATATATATTTAAGAATGTCGATTATTTATGTCCAGCAAGAAGTTCCCATGTAGATTTGTTGTGGAAAGAACTGTGTTTTGTAGTGATTATGAGCTCGGCTATTTTGATGTTCATTACTTGGAGGAGATGACATTTTGGTTGTGACAAATCACATGACCTGAAGCAAACTTAGTTTACCTCTGAAATCTGGTCCGTAACAGCCCAAAATCCAATGTAAGCTATACCATGACCAGTGAAGAAGATCATGACCAAGTTACCTAACCACATATGGTATTTGATGCTTCCCTCTGAGGTTAAGCCAAATAGTGGCAGAACCGTTGATGCTCTAGTCACTGGGAAGAAGAGAAATGAGAAACATATGTTTCCGACAAAACCAAACCTTAAAGCTGCTACTTGCCATTTAACGTCTTGTTTGGAAACCCTATCATCGGAACAGTAACTTCTTAGTTACTATTAGATGTTCTTAAGACGCGTAGGTGTTGTTAAGTTCTTACACTGGATTAACCGATTCGGCTGATTCTGGGGTGACGGTAATGAATCTGTTCTGTGTATAATATGAGAAAGACCATATTAATAGTGTTATGAACATTGTCAAGAACACCATCTCTATGCCTGAAACAATCCCTAAAGGCCCTTTTACGAGCATCGGCCTTCTCCATCCCTCCAACCGTTTGTTCATCTTGTCATCATCATCAGTTCTGTTCATTAGAATCGTCACAGCAAACAAGCATATATAAACTTTCTTTATGTATATAGCTTTTGGTTTAGGAGATAATTAAAGAATTTAATAATTAGGTTATTGACATTCTCTCGCTACTTACCTTTTTGGTCCGACCTTGTTGAATGTTTTCGCAAGGTGGAGATAAAAACATCCCAAGATAGCGACAAAGAGAATGGTAAACGTGTAAATGAGTATAGTAGTCCCTGAAAGGATCGAAAAGTTAAGACTGAAACTAGAATGATACAAAATAGGTAGCTTAGAGTAAAACACAACCTCAGTACGTACTACGTACCTTGTATTCCAAAATAAGTAGCCTTGGCCTTCTCCTCGATGGTTAGTAACCATATGTGGGAAAATGTGTTAGTGGGAACCATTATCACCATCATAAGATATCCAAGCAACACTATTAAAGCCACTAACCTGATCATTTTCCTAACCATATAATTAATTCGGTTTCCAGGATGAGGAGGCAATTGATCTTTCAGTACCTTCATCTTCATCTTTTTCTCTCTAGGACAGTTTCGAGGAAGTTTCACTAGTCAGATGAATTGTGTGCAGAATGGCATTAGGATTTAAACCTATTTATAGGAAGCTTATCCAAGAATATGATATCATATTAAAATGTTGGTGTTTTGTTTCAATTTAATTGTTACTTTAGATGTATGTATTATGCTATTATTCGACATAGTAAGTGTTTAAAGGGCTAGTGTAGAGAGCATTGTAGTATGCTATTGTATGTTCAAATCTACTAAATATACCACCACACTTGCATAAAACCAATTAAGGATTGTCTAATGTTTTAAAAAACGGACTGAAAGATAAACTAGTAAGACGAGATGTTTAAAATTTAAAAGGTTCAATCAGTATTAAATCGTCTTAAAATCGGTTAAAGATTAAATAAAATTAAAGAATTTTAAAAATGATTGAAGAAAATTATTATTTGATTGATTTTAACAAAAAAGATTATTAATTAAATTGAATCGAAAAGTTGAAATCGAACTGAAAATTTATCGATTTAAGATTTATATTTAAACTTGTCAAACCAGTTCAGTTTTTAAAATATTAAGATTATCAGATTTAGAGTTAATTAAATCAACATATAGTTATTAGGAGTTTATTAGTTCAATATCAAATCATATTACATAAAAATTAAATTAGTGATAATTTTTATTATTTTTGGATTCAATAACAACTTTAATTCAATCTAAAGAAAATCACAAATTAAAAAATAATTAGTTGTAAAATTAATTAGTAGTCCCTTTTATAAGTCAAAAGGTCTTTAGCTTTTTTATTCATTTTATAATATCAAGTTGTAATATTTATCTCTCTTATTGGATTTTCTAATCTCTCTCATTCTTGAATTATTGTTCTAATACTATTTATTATGCTTTAAAATCAGACTAATCAAATAATAATTAAATTAAAAATTGAAAAAATGCACGTCTGTAAATAAATAATTAATAATATTTTTATAAGGCCTTACAAAATTTTTCCCTTCTCCTCTTTTTTAAAATAAGATTATGATTGTAATTTTTATTAATTTAGTGCTAATTTTGTTTTTAGTTTAAATTATAATATTTTTAAATTCTTTGTTGATCCCTTAATGTAATTTGGTTAGAACCAACACTTCAAAAAGTTTTGGGCAATATTAACTTTAGTTTTTTTGTTTGTTTGTGTAATTATAAAATCAAACTAAATTGGTAAAATGCCAAAATTTACTTTTTAAAAAAATCTATTTTACTATCATTTTTCATTTTTAAAATTAAAAAATAAAATAAATACTAAAAAATAAAATCCCGAATCAAACCTAGGATGCTTTTGGTTGGGGTATAAGACAAACAAGTTTGATCTAAAACTGACTCACTTTTGATTACGATGTCTTCACCCAAATCCTTTCAGGTGATATTGGGGTATGTTCCTCTCATTTTCAAAGAACCTATACGTTTGTCATGTAGTACGGCTCGCCTGACGATGGGGACAACCTGTATTGCTATCTGAATTGCAACACTTGTTCATTTCGTATGTATGAATGGTGTGCTGAATTATTAGCCAACTACTTATTTATATGAAAAATAATCAGGACTGTCATGTCATATAAGCATGTTGATGTTTAATTTAATTAGCTGCTTTGTTGGGCTTATATCAATAAAATTTTTGTCTAACATAACTTTTTATGTAGATCTTTTATAAGAATAATTTTTTTTAAAAGTCAGTTGACTGTTATTTAAAAAAGAATTTTTTTAAAAAGAACTTTACACAGTAGATTGTTTGGTAATATAAAAATAAAAGTATTTTTAATTTGAAGTATATTTTATTTTGTAATAAAAATTATTTATGCATATAAATATTATTTAAAGTATGTTAAACAATATGCAAGGCACAATTATTAATTATTATATAATTTTAAACTATATGAAAAATAAATAAAAATATAACTAACCAAATCTTTTATATGAATTATAACGTAAATAAAACTAATATAAAAATAAATGTTAAAATATTTTTTTAAAGCCAAATAATAGGTTTGCAAAATAAACATGAAGATGAGTTTGTAAGTATTGTGAGAATTATGTGTAGAAATGAGGACAAAAGGGACTCAAAAATAGGCTTATTAATTAATATAAAAAATTTACCCGAAAAGGCCATTTGAGAGGCTTTTTTGGAAAAATTCAAATTTGAGGTTCTTAAAAAATTGTATTTTGGCTGCCAAATAAATAATATCTATTAAAGAAGTACTTTTTTATTTTATAATCATATACCCATTTTTTAAAATTGTTTTTGTGATAAAAAATATTTATTGGCCTCTCAAAAATCCATCCAAACAATCACTTAGTATTTTACATATAATTGTTAGGTTATATATTATTTAGTAATAGTCTCTCTATTAGTTAAAAGAAAGATTGTGTGTCGCCAAATTTTAGGGGAGGGTTTAGGGTTGTAGACTGTGAACTGTTTTATTACGAGAGATAAAATTTATCTAATTGTAAGGTGAAAAAAGAGACAACTCTTAAATTTAGGTATGATTTTACAAATTTGTACTATTTTTTTGGTAAATAATTTATACTATATTTTATTAAATTAAATATATTTATTTGAATTTGAGTTTCAATTATTCTTTATTTTTAAGTTTCTATATAATATTTTAATTCAAATAATTATAAATTCAAACTAAACTAATAAAATCAAAATTTATTATATATTTTACAATTTAGTATCATTTTTTAAGATTTACTTCATATCTTATATTTGAATAATTATAAATTATAAATTGAACCAAACTCTTATACAATCGTTTTGGTTTCAGTAAATGATAAATTATTTATATTTTATATTTATTAATTTCGAGTCTAATTGAAGATTCACTTTTAATTATGACGGCTTTTCTTAAATTGCTCAAATTCACTCATTTTCAAACATACGTAAAACTTAAAAGTGTAGACTAACGAGTGAGAATCTTTAGAGGTCTTGAATTTAAATCCAAGCTAAATACATGTTATAGTAAAAGTCGAGTACTGCTTCCATATATAACTCAAATTGCTTTACAAAGAAAGAAAGAAAAATAAGGGATTGTGACCTGAAAAATAAGGGATTGTGACCTGACGCTAAATCCTATTGAACTCAGACAAACTCATATCAAATTTGCAGAACCTGTAGGATTTGTCATGTTTTAGGGTCTGCCTGACGATGAGGACAAACTATAGCTTGCTTATTGAGTTGTAATGTTGGAATATTACTTATAGATGAATTGTGTGTTGAATGGTATATTCCATCAGGAGTTCAAATTATTTATAGAAAACTATCCAGGACTATAACTTCTTATACGCATATTGGGGTTTTGTTTAATCTAACTATTATTTTACACGTGGGTATTGTGTCTTTATTAGACCTAATAAGAGAGGGTACAACATTGAAAATTGTAACTAGTAATATGCAGACTTATCTCTATTTAGTAAAGAGATTGCTTTCGAGTAATACTAAGTAATTATTTGGATGAGTTTTTGGGAGGTGAATAAGTACTTTTCTCTATTACAAAAGCCCTTTTAAAGAAAAATAAGTGTTTGACTGTAAATTAAAAAATCACTTTTTTAATAGAAATAATTTTTTTTTGCAGCCAAAAAACAACTTTTTAAGAAGCACAAATTTTAAGCTTCTCAAAAAAGCCTTTCAAATGACTTTTTTGGGTAAAATTTTCAAATCAATTAATGAGTCTATTTTTAGTCTCTTTTACCCTTATATTTTAGACATAATTTCCTCAATACTCACAAACTCATCTTCACATTTAACTTGCAAACTCATTATTTGACTTTTTTATATGTTTTAATATTTATTTTTAATATTAGTTTTACTTATTTTATAATTCATATAAAAGATTTAGTTAGATATATTTTTATTTATGTTTCATATGGTTTAAAATTATATAATAATTAATTTATTATGTTTTGTATATTTTTTAATATACCTTAAATAATATTTATATGCATAAATAATTTTTATTACAAAATAAAATATAGTTAAAATTAACAGTGTTTTTATTTTTATGTTGTTAAACAGTCTATTATATGAAGCTATTTTTAAAAAACTCTTTTTTAAATAACAGCCAAACAGTTAACTGACTTCTTAAAAAAATTCTTTTCAGAAAAGATATACATAAAAAGCTCTACTGATAAAAACTCTACTACTATAAGCCCATCTAAACAAAAACTTAATAAAGAGATTGTTTCGGGTAATACTAACTATATCAAACTTATTAAATCAATTAAAGATTATTTAATTTAGTGTAAGATAGTGACTACTACGAATATTTTATTAGAAATAATAAAAATTATTGAATTATATTATATCTAATAGAAAACAACTCTTGAATATAATGATTTTATTAAAACTTTATCTTTAATTTTAGTGTAATTTTTATTAATTTTAAGTCTTATTTTCATTAATTAGTTTGTTTAAGTTTTATTACGTATACTTATGAATTAACAAATGATTAATTTATATAAATTTCATTTTAATTTTAGTTCTAATCTTATTAATCTTTATGAAGCCTCTAATGAAAATGTTCATTTGCTTTAAGAAATATTAATTTAATTTTTCAGTTAGAGCAATTATATATTTAAGTTAAATTGTTAAAACTTAAAATTACATATATATTATGCATTTTAGTATCAAAATTTTAAAATGCAAATTTTTGTACTATCATGCTCCATGAGTTAGAACAATTTAAAATTTGAAAATTTAAAAGTAGTAAATTACCAACTTCTTTTTCTTTTTCTTTTTTTGTAAATCTTTCGAAAATAGTCTCTTTACTAATTAAGGGTAAAATTATATACTGCTAGATATTCTCAGACTTCGTGTTTCAGGGAAATTTTTTTTTGATTGTCGTTATTATTTATAACACTAACTCAAATGAAATTGTAAATCTGTTTCTGTTTGAGCAAATTGCAAATGTTATGATTAGAGTAAATGATAAATTATTTTATATTACTTATTTTAAATTTTGATTTTGAACCAAATTGAATAATCATTTGTCATTATAATGGCTTTTCCTAAATTCTTTTAACCAAGCTCATCTTCAAAGGTATGGAAAAGTGTAGTTAGAGGATATAGTATTGAATTTAAATCCAAGCTAAATTACATGTTATATAACTAAAATTACTTTATTATAGTGAAAGAAAGAAAGAAAATAAAGGATTGTGACCTGTTGCAAAATCCTACTGAATTGATACAAAACTCACACAAAATTTCTGGAACCTGTATGGTTTGTCATGTTTTAGGGTTTGCCTGACGACGAGGACAAACTCTCGTACAAAATCTGTAGAACCTGTAGGGTTTGTCATGTTGTACGGCTTACCTGACGTTGAGGACAAACTATAGCTTGCTTATTAGTATTACCGCACCCCTAATTGTCTATTAGTGAGACAATTTTAGCGACTATTTAGTTGAGCTTTTATTAGTAGAGTTTTTATTAGTAAAGTTTTTTTTATATCTTTTTTAAGAATTCAGTTCACTATTTAACTGTCATTTAAAATTTTTTTAAAAAGAGTTTCATATAGTAGACTGTTTGGTAACATAAAAATAAAAAATACTTTTAATTTTAACTATTTTTTGTAAAAAATTATTTATACATATAAATATTATTTAAAGTATATTAAACAATCTACAAAGCACAATATATTAATTAATATATAATTTTTAACCATATGAAACATAAATGAAAACATATCTAACCAAATCTTTTATATGGATTATAACATAAGTAAAACTAATATAAATAATAAATATTAAAACATATAAAAAAGTCAAATAATATTATATAAATTTCAAAATAAATATTCAAGTTGAGTAAATAATTAAATCATAATAAATTATACATTTTATTGTAATAAATAAGATGAGTTTGCAAAATAAACGTGAGGATAAGTTTGTGAGTATTGTTGGAATTATTTGTAAAAACATAAGGATAAAAGGGACTAAAACGTAAGCTTATTAATTGATCTGAAAAATTTACCAAAAAAAATCATTTGAGAGAATTTTTTGATAAATTTTAAATTTAAATTTCTTAAAAAATTATATTTGAACTGTCAAAAAAATTAAATATATTTAAAAAATATTTTTTTATTTTACAACTAAATACTTATTTTAAAAAAATTATAATAAAAAAGTATTTATTAACCTCTCAAAAAGTCTGCCGACAGGCAATTAGCTTAATAAGTTATCAAGAATCTCCGGCTACTCAGTACATGTTCATTAGCTAAATGCAAGCAGTAAGAGGCTATTTTGGAGGGCACGAAATCATCAAAGTGGGATACAAAAACTTGGCGGCTAGACCACTTTCGAAGTGTTGAGGCCATGTGTCCTGCGAGTGTTTTGACAAGTTTAGATTGGCCAAAGGGAAAATTACAATGAAGTGGGACACAATCAACTTGACATGTATCGGCATGATTTCATAATAAATATCGTTGGTTTCAACAATTTTTGAGTAAAAATTAATTATAATTTATATCAATTCTTAGTATATTACTAAATTATACGCAATTTTTTTAAAATAATCAAGTTAAATAAAAATATGAGGTAATTAACAAATAAAAACCTAATGTTGATTATTAAATTGTATCTTTACACCACTCATAAATCCTCTTAACTCATTTATACGAAAATAGGAATATTTAATAAAGTATTTTTAATATCAATTTCATGAAAAACATATATAATAAAAAATAATCAAATTTTATAGTAAAGCATCTTTGTAAGTTTATTGTCTTGTTATATTATTGATGAATTACATTATATAAAGTAAATTGATTTTGATTTTTGAGATATAATTGTTTTTTATTTATTTAACTATACACATATTAGGACAATTTTCTCACAAATATAGCATTCCAATAAAAAGAAAGCTGTTTGTTTCTATTTTTTCTTCAATTTTGTGTTGTCGTTTTTGTAAAAAAAAGGTAAGTAAAACGTGTTTGGTTTATTCTGTTGTGGTTTTTTATTTCTGTTGTGATTTTTTATTTCTAGAAATAAAAAACCACAACAGTTTTATAGAAACTAGAAAACATCGTTTCTCTGAATTTTGACAACACGTTTTCTTCGACAGAAAAACAACATATCCCTATTTTCTATCTCGAATAATAATAATAAAAAAAAGTACAAAATTTATAATAATAATAATAAATAATAAGATAGTAAGATAATTAATTTGGTATAATAAAATTAATAATATTAATAATAGTAAGTAGAAAATTTATAACAATAATTAATAA
>JANZLC010000004.1:2762136-2776475 GCA_026413385.1 Erythroxylum gracilipes
AAGAGAGTTTTCAGTTGAATTATGACATAAGTCGGATACTTGGTGTATTGGTTGATCGTTTCATGGAGCTACAGATCACTGAATCTTTTAAGGTTTATGAGATATTCTGTCGTGTTTCAAAGCAACTAGATGAGCTTGATGATTTCTATGCACTAATACTGATTATGGTCATACTTGGAAAGAACCCTGACCAAGTTATCTGGAACAAAAAACGTATCAACATCGTGTAATATTTTTTCCCAAAATCTTGGGATATCCTATTCTGGTCCATTTAATGGTTTAACCCGTTAATCACGCCCATACATCATCATTTTCATCTTCCATGATGTGCAGCAGAGTGTTGGTTTTTGGTGCATGGCCCAATTTATATCAGACATTGGGAAAAGATGAGATTGGAAGGAATTTTTTGGATTATAAAATAACTCCTCCCCTCCTACTCTAAATCATCCCAAAAAATTTTATATATTCTCAAAATTTGTAAACATCTCATGAAAGATTTTTAAACATATTCTTAAGATAGAATTACCATTCCAAATAAATTTCCTGTAAAGCTTAGATATGTCACAATGGTCCCACTTAAAACTCAAATTATTAAACATAATTTACTCGAAATGGTAATTCTATTTTAAGAGTCTGTTTAACAGTCTTTCCTAAGAATTACTAAATCAGTAAAATTTATTAGTCGTAATTTGAGTGAGAAATTACCCGATTTTTCAACCAAAGATGATGAAGTGATGAAATATATATTTTTGGTTGCCATTCTCAGCTTCACACAACAATAACTGGACACCATCAGGTTATGGAGATAAGAGGCTAGAACATTCAAAAATTTTCTTGAAACGCTTGTTGGACAGAACCTGTGTGCAATGGCTGGAGGTATTCTGCTGTTATGCTTCCGCTTGCTAAACAATGTGAATAGAATGCACTTAGTTTGTTTATACGTAAATAATTTTGTGTTCTAAGATGCATGCTTCAGTTTACACAACGCACATTACAAACCATCTCACACCTTTCATTCCTAGCTTTAAAGTCTCCGAGACTATCCTCGATATGCGTATCGCAGATCGGCCACCTTCTGTGTTTGGTGTACCTGAACTCTGATGTGTTGGCTGATACTCTTATCGGTGGCAAGAGCCTATCGTCTTTGTCGTTCTTCACAGGCCTGTTTAACCACACCACCCCACGCATTTCTTTTGGTCTCCACCATAGTTTTACGTAGTTTTTCCTGCGGTTCCATAGCTCAAAAGTTGACGCAATCCCAAAAACTATGGGATTGAGGTTTGTGGTTTCTGGGGTTTTTGGGGTTTCATTTGACGAGGAAATAGCAAGCGATTGCTGAAGAATGATGTTTTGGTTATTAGGTGAACAATTCAATCGATACGAGGATATGGGGTAGTGATAATAGACAAAGGGAATAGAGACAAAAAGAAGTCAGACCAATGTTAGTCCTGCAAGGGGCCAAGTAAAAACAGTAGATGGAAACCTCGTATTCTTAAAGACCTCGGAGATGGGTTTCATGCTAACTTCAGAACAAGAACAGAGAAAGCAAGAAGCATATCAGAACGAACAATAATGTTTCTTTCTGGGCTGTGTTTCACGATACAAAGAACAGCAGATTCTCAAAGACAATAAAGAGGTTGTGTTTTGCAGTGAGATAAGAGTGTTAATTTTTAATATGGGCAGAACGTAAAGTCTACGGTCAAGAATAGGGCTTAGTCAATCATTGTCTAAATAATTATAACTATTTGTTTGGATAGTTGACCCTTACCATTTATAATTCTTTTAATATTTTCATGTCTAGGCAATATGAGACACTTTAACACTCCCCTCAAGTGCAACTAAGGCTGGACATCTAGTTGTCATTTGAAATATACGCAGTAGTAACCGGACCGGACCGCTAGGACTGGATATCCAAACGGACAACCGAGAAATTAATAATCCGGACCAAACCTGCTCTGATACCATGTTAAATTTTTAATATGGGCAGAGTGTAGAGTCCACTATTAAAAATTGAGCTTGGATCAACTATTCTCCAAATAACTAGAACTAATTGTTTGGATAGTTACCTCTTACCATATTTTCATGTCTAAACAATATGGACACTCTAACAAAGAGAAATGGGTAATCCCACCGAAACAGAAATGTATTAAACCCATTTTGGATTTCACAGCTATGTTCATGATTCTACATCTTGAATATGGAAAGAATGTCAGGTTTCCAGTAACAGATCTTCTGTTGCCGAAGATCTGTTCCCTCTGTTCCTTTTGTTTTCAACCATCCAATTTGTTGCATTGGATGGTTGAAATTAAAGGGGAACTGGAACTGAGTTCTTGGAACAAGAGATTTGGAGCCCAGGTTTCACAGTCCTGATCTTATGATTCCATTAGATACTGTCACTTGTCGGAAGTCAACTCTAGTCCAACCCCCTTTTGACCGCTTTAATAACTCACTACCTTACTTGGGTCTAGTCAATTGGGCTAAAGCTTGGAAGCAATTCTTTGGGCCAAATTCTTAACCTTTTGTGATTGATGTTTTCTCTGCGGACAGCTGGGTGAGAAAGTTTAGTTCTGTTCTTCGGTGAACCGGCAAGACTTCTGTTTGTTTGCTGGGAAAATTTCGGACAAAAAAATTGAAGTATACGTACGTGTATTTCCAGATTTATTTTTGAATCCCATTTCGTTTGATTTTGACCAAGGTAAGTATAGTTAGAAAATTTTTAACACTTGCTTGCATAGTTGGTATGGTATCATAGCTTTGATCTTGGATCCTTTGTTTTCTGTACTCTTGGTCAACTTTCGAGCTAAACTCTCGAAACCATTGGTTCATTTATGCTCAATTTCTTGATTACTGATTAGCCTATTACTTTCTGTGTGATTTTCAGATTTAAAAGTTGGTGTTGCAATTTGGTACTCCGAAGTTGGTACAAAGCGTTATGCTTTTCTGAACGTGCTTTTGTTGTTCTTGGTAGATACTATGGTTAGAGTTGGGTTTCAGATTCTGAAATCGCTTTATTGTTCCATTAACCCATGTTTGAAACTGAAATCATTTCAACCATACAACTCTTACACTAAGTTTAGTGGACTTGCTGATCGAAGTGCGGTAAGATCATCGTTTCTTAATCATAGTCTCAATGTAGAAGAACGGACGCTGGCTAGAAATTCAGCCAATTCCCACCTCCAATCTTTTAGTTGCGGTGTGTCTCCTGGTTGTACCTATTATTATAAGAACACCAAACTCTACACTGCAATTGCAAGTACTTCATCCAAATTGTACTTTCAAAATGCGGTACCGTGCATTTCGGTAAGCCCCGTCTTGGGACGTCGACCATACTCATGGTCTTCTGGTGGTAAACCTCAAAAATCTGAGGGGCTTGAAACTTCAGCTGCACCCAATGGAGCTAATGTGGATGTTGGTGATGGTGGAGCTGTTGGAAGTGATTGGACTGATAAGGTTAAAGATGCTTTGCAGAGTGCTGTTGATGCTGTCAATTATTCAGGGCAAAAGGTTAAAGAAGCATCAGATGAAGTTACCCCATATGTTAATCAGTTTCTTGATTCACATCCGTATCTTAAAGATGTTGTTGTTCCTGTTGGTTATACTTTGACTGGAACCTTGTTAGCTTGGGTGGTGATGCCTAGACTTTTAAGGAGGTTTCACAAGTATGCAATGCAAACTCCTGCTGCCTTATTATCTAGAAGTATGTCTTTGGAGCAAGTTCCCTACGAGAAAAGCTTTTGGGGTGCTTTAGAGGATCCTGTGCGATATCTAATCACTTTCATGGCATTTACACAAATGTTCGTGATTCGAACTGGAGAGATTGACTTTGTTTTTCTTATTCTTCCCTACTTCCCAGCATATGACTAATACCGGCTAGATTTGTCTTGCAGTGCTATGATGGTGGCACCAACTACTGTCGCATCACAATACATCACACAGGCATGGAGGGGTGCAATCATTATTTCATTTGTGTGGTTTCTGCACCGGGCGAAAACAAATGTGTTAAGTCGACTATTAACAACCCAGAGTTTAGTAGGGCTTGATCGGGGGAAGATTGTAACTCTTGATAGACTTTCTTCTGTTGGTCTCTTTGTCATCGGGCTCATGGCTCTTGCTGAGGCATGTGGGGTAGCTGTGCAATCAATTTTAACTGTAGGTGGAATAGGAGGTGAGTGTTAGAAAGTTGAATATCCTTATCTATTTTTAGATATTCATAAAGGATAGATAATTTCCATAATCAAATAATAAACTGTTTTGTGATTTCTTTTTGCACATAACTTCCATGCTGGAGGCTGGACCTCAGGAAGCGTGTTGGCAATAACTTTTTGTGTATAATTTCCGAAATAGAAGTCTGCTTAAGTGTGCAATTGTGATAAATGCAGACATCAGACTGTTGCTATAATCTCCTACAGGTGTTGCTACTGCATTTGCTGCAAGAGAGGTTCTTGGAAATGTGCTTAGTGGATTGTCGATGCAGTTTTCGAAACCTTTTTCTTTGGGGGATAGAATAAAGGTATATTCAACATGTCATTATTATAGATTGGTTAAATATTTCATTCTTCTGATTGTTATGATCTATAGTTATCAATTTACTGCATTAAGGTGTATTTCTTCTTGGTATGTAATGATTGTTTCCACTGAAGATTGTATTGATTGTCTTGATATGAGGATAGAATCTGTTTTCTAGAATTGAATTTATACATTTTTTCTAAGCTTGTTGTGTATTACTGATCACTGAACATTTCTATGTTCATGGTTTTAGTTTTTACATATGTCAGTGATATGGCTTATTCTTAGGTGGCAACCACAGACGATGCGCCTATGTCCAATTAGAGATGCTTGAAAGCAACATGACTAGTGGGTCTTTTAATACTTTACATTTTCTCTTCACGACTCTTCAGAATAGTGTAACTGTGTTGCTTTTGCAGCAAGACTAATGGCTGTCGCTGATCTTTCCGCGTTCATTTATATTTCTTGTGTCTGTGGTGATAAATCAGAGAAGTTACTTTGCCTTTTAAGATCTCAATATGTCAAGGCTTATAAATATTTATTCTATGTTGTATTAATCAATGATCCCATTATGTTTTTCTTTCTTATCCATTGAAGTCACTAAACCTTTTTGATTGTAGGCTGGATCTATTGAAGGTCAGGTGGTTGAAATGGGACTTACCACCACATCATTACTCAATGCTGAAAAGTTTCCTGTCTTAGTTCCAAATTCGTTGCTTTCCAGTCAGGTAAACTTTTCTAAACTATCATATTCATCATATTCACTTTAATTACACAATAATGATGTAATCGTATTTATAACCTTGTCTACCTGGAATCTTAAAATCTTCATCCTCTGATACTGTTCTCAATCAACGTTTTTTCCGGATATTGGAGACAAAACTATAATGAAACTAGCTATCCTGGCAGTGTAATGTCTGATCAGTATGAATCATGAGATAACAATTTCTTGGTATCCTGAGAGGATATAATTGTTTCTATCTAATTTAAATCCAAATATTTTCATCATTTGCCAGGGCCTCTCTCTCTCTCTCCCCCCCACCTCTCTTTATAACTTACCCGTGTTTGTTGGCGCATGCAATGATTTTGTGCCCTTATGCATGAATGCATGTGGACAGGAGCATCCAGAAATGCAAACATGCACATAATATGATTGTTCCTAACTAGGGGGCTGTAAGTTCGGTTATAGGATGTTCAAATAGCACTCTTGATATGTGCTTGTTACTTAATGTGAAATCGTTGATGTCTTCTATTCAAAATTTGCAGGTAATTGTGAATAAGTCACGTGCTCAATGCCATGCCATGGTCGCAAAAATTCCCTTAACAGTAGATGATTTGGACAAGATACCACATATATCAAATGACATTGCAAATATGCTGAAGTTGAACCCAAAAGTTTTTTTGGAAACGGAAGCCCCTTACTGTTTCTTGTCTAGAGTAGAAAGTTCTTTTGCAGAGATGACTCTTGGATTCAATCTCAAACATATGGTGAAATTTCCTTTCTGTTGGCCTATTTCAGTTGCTTTCTTTTTTGATAAAAAAGTTGGCTGCTTAGCTGTTCATCAAGTTTCATTGGATGATTGAAATCTGTTGCTATGGTGTTAACAATTGGTTAAAGCTGTTTGTGAATGACTCTGCATTGGAACTATGAAGAATTGCATTCAATTGTAAAAAAAGTAAAATCACATTGAATCCGATTCGAGTAAACTTTCCATGTTCAGACTGCAGGTTTGTGTTTCATCTTAATGCCAACTGAGCTTTTAAAGCTGTGCCAGATTGCTATTCATGTGTCTGATTGGATTTCCAAAAAACTTGCTATTCATGTGTCTGATTGGATTTCCAAAAAACTTGCTATACTCAGAAATTTTGTGTATTTGTGCCCTTTTTTTTTTCCTGGACTTGTCTTGTGATTAACCAAATTAACTACTAATTCCATCTGTTATTAGCCATACCATTACAGATTCTCATCATTGGCAGCAATGTTACACTTTCTTTGAAGCTCACTTCTACTCGTTGATGATCTAATGGTCTTCTTCCTTTCAAGTTTTTTGTATGTTCACCTCGCATATGTTTCTCTATTCATCTTAGTGAGATTGCCCACTGTGTTTCAGAAAAAAGAAGAGTTGTACTCCACCCAACAAGACATTCTCCTGCAAGCAGTCGGGATAGTAAAGAAGCATGGTGTTGCATTGGGTAAGACCTGGTCTTAATGTGGCTCATAGTTATTTTCATGGAATGAGATGCTTTGTTATAGTGGAAACAAAAACCTTGCTGCTCTTAATACGCTGGACTTCCTCATACTTTCTGAGGACTGCACTCACAATCACTCTCCTCATGTTGGTGCAATTTTGTTTTCTTCTTTTTTTATTTCTATAGATGAATCTGGATATTGTTTTGTAAAGCTCTATCCTTCACAAGCTTGAATAGGCAGAATTTAGTGTCTGAACTAACTTGATATGATAGTTTAGTTGCCCAGGGGTTGGAACTGAGGAGAAAATTTGTATGAGCAAGTTTTGAAATGCATGAAAAATGCCTGAGACTACTCTTTTCCGATAAAAGCTTCCTAATTCCAAATATTTATAGTGGATTGGTTATTATGATTCAGCTGACTTAACTTTTCTGCCAGATTTCCAGACTTGGTTCTTCAGATTTCTTCTCAATCATGACTTTAGCCAAAATCTAAACAAGTCAAACATGACATAATTATTGATAGATTTAGATATTGGATGGCAATATTTGCCCTTTTCTCCTCTTTTGGATACACGAGGTTATATGATCCACTTGTGAGAGAAAGTTGGACTTTAGCTGTCATTTCACAGTTTCTTCAGATGTGTCTTGTCTCGCAGAAACTCCACGAATTTACCAATGTAGTGTTCATTATGCAACTTGCTATCTCCAAAAATGCTGGAAGCCTCGCGTGCACGAGATCTCAATGTTTGACCTTCCTCTGATGTCATAGCTAGTTTCAGAGCTTTAGCAATCCCATGTCTGTTAAATGATCCATCTTCATCTCTCTCTACTTCCACACCCAAACCCTTCTCAACCAGTAGCCTAGCATTGAGAGGTTGATCAATGATAAATGGTAAGAGCACTAGGCAATGACCAAATTGCAGAGTTTCAATTGCAGAGCCCCAGCCTGAATGGAACAGTGACCCCCCTATTGAAGAATGCCCTAATATCTCCAACTGAGGTGCCCATCCCAAGCAAACCTTCCCTCTTTGATTTGTTCTTTCAGCAAATCCTGAAGGTAAAGCTTCCAGATCATCAACAGCCCAACTGGGTTTTCTTAGTGCCCACTGGTATGGCAATCCTGACAACTCCAATCCATATGCAATTTCGTAAACTTGATCTTTGCTTAGCTTATACTCACTTCCAAACCCTACAAACACAAGAGACTTGGGCGTTTGGTCATCAAGCCATTTAAATATTTCATCCCAAGAGCCACTAGTGACCTCAGCCCTCCGTGGTTTCTCAGGAGGCAATAGACCAACAGGAACCACAGGTTTCCCTGTAATCTTCTGATACAAATCTATATATTCACCTTCAAACTCTGGACAACTACGTATAGCCATGGCATGACATCCATGGATTATCTGACGAATCCTTTCAGCATCAGATATCCCTGAAGCATTCTCTTCGTATACTGCTTGATACGCAGCAAAAGCCTCGTGATTTCGTAAAACTATGGCAGAGGGAAAATCGACCCAAAGTGGCTTTGAAGTCAAACTCTGCCAGGATGGTCTCAGCTTCTTTTGACCATCATCGGACAAGCAATCTGGGTGGCCGAGGAAAGTATATGAAGCAGCAGAGAAAACTGAGAAATTTATCAGTGGAACTTTGTGTTCTATGGCAATTTGTGCAGCCCAATGA
Organism: Erythroxylum gracilipes; assembly: GCA_026413385.1. Lineage (NCBI taxonomy): Eukaryota > Viridiplantae > Streptophyta > Magnoliopsida > Malpighiales > Erythroxylaceae > Erythroxylum > Erythroxylum gracilipes. The sequence continues at coordinate 2,770,513 of JANZLC010000004.1, forward strand.
GGTATCAAGTCGATGATAATCCAATCTGGACGTTGCTGAGCTACAAATCGTCTGAAAGGATGTTGCAGGATATCGTAAGCTATCTTCAGGTACGGGATTTTGTCACTTTCCATGTCGACGGTGGCCTCTGCACCTTGTGGCAAGAGCTCAGTGTCTAAAGTTGGCAATGAGAACTCCACAAATTGCATTAAGTTTGCACAATTTGGAGGAATTTGAGGGAGTCTCTGTATGTTTCTTGGGGTTGATACAAAGGAGACTCTTACTCCTGACTTGGCCAAAGCAACTGAGAGATGAAAGAATGGAATCATGTGGCCAAAGGCACTCCATGGAAGCATCACTACATGAAGCTCTTGAGCCATTTTCTTTATTTTTTCACATCTTATAATTAAGAAAGTCATGAAAGGATTATATTTATATCCGAACACACTTGACTCCAAAACAAGGAGATGCTGTTAACGTTCTCTTTCTGACCTCTGACAACTTGAAAATGAGAGTTCGGTAATCCCTTGAAAATGAGAGTTCGGTAATCCCTGTCGTCAAAGATTAGCAGACAAAAGCACAGTAGTGAAGCAGAACATGTGGTAAGTGCAAACTATTTGTGGAAAACTTTAATTTTATAATAAAAGATATAAAATTTTAGAAAGAAAATATTTCCCGTAGTTTAAAAAATTTTAGAAAAATTATATAATTTTTAAATTTTTGTAAAATTTTCAAAAATTTTCTTTTTCTTAAACTTCGTATAAAAAATAATGGTGAGACACGTATAGTATGAATATAAGATATGAACTAACCAAATGTTTAACCTAATTCTACTTCTAAACTCGACATAAATTAATTAAATTTGATTTAAATTAATATATTAAAATATTATAATAAATTATTAGTTTGAGTTGTATTTAATAAATTATTAGCTTTGCAAGTGTTGAGAGAACATTAATTTTATTATATATTTATATAATTTTATATAATTATATAAATAAAGTTTAATAGAATATGACGAGAAAACCATAATTGAAACAGAGGATTTATTCTTTTTACAACCACACCTCATTTCTCTATGACTCTCACAATAATACGTGAGAAGTATACTCTTTTTCAATTAGTTAGGCGTTAGCTACACAAAAACCACAAATAAAACCAAAAAAGCAAACTTTTATTTCGCTCGGCTAGTTCAAGAAATATGGAAAAACATCTAGCTATAAGGCTAAGGTAGCAATGGGTTGACAATGAAGAGTGGCCTAATTGGTATACACTCGTTATTTAAGGGTCTTTTTTATAAGAGATCTTGAGTTCGAGTTACGTTAAAAGAAAAGAAATGAGATATTTTTTTTAATTGATGATTCTCTAGCTCCTTAGGTAAATATTTTTTGATCGGATCAATTACGGTTGTCTCGCTTCCATTAGTAGGGTGAGAGTTGAAGTTACTAGGAAACTCGAACGTTGCTGGAAACTTGATGCTGAGCAGGGTGGTCAGTGATCAATCAGCAGTCGATCAATCAAAATATGTGACGGCTCCTTATACGTAGAAATATACAGACTATGTAAAAATATGAGCAAATTTGAAGTTCCAAATTTACCTTTTCTAAGACTCCTAGGATGAAGTCTTAAGGTTTAGAATTAATCCAGTTAAACTGCGATACTTAATGTAAATAAAAAAGGTAGCAATGACGAAACTAATCCTACTCAACTCAACTTAGCATTTTTTTTTAATAAATGATTTTTTAATTAGGTTTGGTTGTAAGCCTCGAGCCTGATTGGACAACTCAAATTTGAGACTTAATCAATTCGAACCTGACTTGATAACTTTGAGTTGCGATCGGGATGGACTCAGGTGTAAGAAGATGTGGATAAGAAAAAACAAAAAAAAGGACATGTAGCATTTATGCCATCTTTTTTCTATTCAAGGCACTCAAAACAAAGCGTTTTTTAGACGATAACTTTACTCCATTCTTTATTTCTGCTTGAAAGAATCTTTTAAAAAGGCCTTTCGTTTCTACAGAGTTCAACCCTGGCGAGAAGCGTATTGACAAAAAAGGATAAGTTTCAACCTGAGAAGCTAATCTAAGAAGTGGCAATTGGGACTCATCTGATTATTGGGCTCAATCAGTTTTGCAATGTGACCATCAAACAAAGCCCATTGGGAAAAGAAACAAGAAGATTTTGACAAAGGGTAATAGGTTACTACTTAAATTGAAAGGGATTTCCTAAGACTTGATATGACCTCGTCATGATTTTAGGAAAAGTGAGGTGAGTGGCGTGCAAGTGTTAAAATGATTCAAAAGTGTGTTCAGTTCAACAGCCAACTTCCGACCACATGCGAGAGAATGGGGTTTTGTGACTTTCGTCATGTGAAGTGCACTTAAAGAGAGAAAAGGAACAGGTTCATCGAAAGAGGGACTTAGAAATTCTCTCGACCTACTACAGTAGATTGCTACAGTGCACTCGTAAAGATCTTCGACGTCGTCCGTGGGGACCCCCTGCTCGGCAACACCAGCGTCGCTCTGTCGCACGCTTCGTCTTCGGCAGCTTGCTTCTCAAGCGCTTCTCTTGTCTTCCGAGGGAGATTTAGGCAGCTGACTCTGGATCTGCGATAGCGACACTACCTTTGGCTTCCATCCTCCGGCCTTTGTCGACACTCCGGTGGCTCATCTTCTCTTCTTGCTACTCACGACTCGAGACACGCCATAGAAGAAGCAGTCGGAGGCTTGACGGTGGCCACTTGAGACGCCGGCAGAAGCTTCCCTCTTACCAATTGCCTCTCTCTTTGTTACGAATTTTGGGTTTTCATTCTGATATTGTGTAACGTTTTCTATAACCACAAAAACCAAAAACAAATTTCTGAAGACACCTACTTGAAGTTGATCTGTGGATGGCCAGTCCTCTAAGGACCCCTTCTTTGCAGGTTATGGAAGAAGATAGAGCAACTAAGAAGGTTAAACATCGTGACCCTGGTGTTGACTCTCCTGGCTACCGTGATTGCTTGATGGCCGGGGCAATCTTAGAATCGACCATGGAGGATGTTATGGCAGCCAAGACGATCACAGTGGGAGAGGGCGATGTCCTGATTGATAAAACCGGTAACATTCCTAAGGTTACTCTCTCCATGGCCCTCACCAATAAGCTTCACAGAAACCTGGACAATGCTGTGATTGTTAGTTTGTTTGGGCGGGACATTGGCTACAAGTTGCTATGTTCTAGGCTTGGTGCAATTTGGAACCTCGGTGAGGCTAAAACTCTTGACATTGGTAGGGGTTTTTTTTTTTAATCCAGTTCAATAATAAGAAAGATTACAATTATGCTATTCTAGGAGGTCCCTAGGTTATTATGGGTAGGTATCTACTTGTCCAACCTTGGACTCCTAACTTCAGAGTACAGAACCCTTATATAGGCAAGATGATAGTCTGGATTCGCCTTCCTGAACTACCTTTGCAGTATTATCCTGTCGATGTGATCAAAGCCATTTCGGCAGTGGTAGGTCCGGTTCTTAAAATTGATTTCAATACAAGTTGATCTTATGGAATCTCTTGTATCGAAGTTTGAGATTGATGGTGAAGTTCAATTAGTTGAATATGAAAACATTCCTGAAGTTTGTTTCTCTTGTGGTCGATATGGTCATTTTGATACTCATTGCCCCTTTTAAGGAATTGCCAGATCATGAGAATACTTCTAAGATGACGAACGCAAAGGCAAGGACAGATGATTTCGATCCGTGGATGGTGGTTGAGAAACAGAAGACGAAACCAAGTTTTCAGGGCGACAATCATGGGTCCAAGGATAAAGCTGAGAATCAAGGATCCAGATATTCAATTTTAGCGGAAAAGGATGCCGAGACTCTAGGAGGTAACGAGGAATCTGTTAAGAACATTCCTAGCCACACTGCTTCGGTGCATGAATCTTCCCAAGAAGGGCCTTTTATTCCCGCCCGTGGGCCAAGGGGTTCATCAAATAGAGGAAGAAGTTTGGGCCGTAAGTATGGAAGTAATAGAGACTCATCTTACTCCTCTCACAAAGAGAATGTCGGATCATCCACTAAAGAGAGAATCACTAAGCCCACTTTAGGAGACTTCTTTAATTTCAAAAATAGAAATGCCTTGGACAAAGACATTGTTAACCTCCCTTCCACTTTGAACAAGAAAAATCATTCTGTTGTGGGCACGACTGCCCCCATGTCTTCTAAAGTTTTGGGAGCTAAGCCTGGCATTGCCAAAGAAACTGATGCTATGCGTGCCGATTTGGGCGTTGTCCTTGCTGATGATACTTTAGGTGAACAACTCCTAGGAAGACCACCAGATGATTCCATGATTGTTGATGCTCCCATTTTGGAAGGAAATGTTGAAACTCGCGCGAACAATAACTTGTCTTTAGACGAGGATATTGAGGAATTTATGCCTTGTGAGAATGATGATGTGGATTCCTATTTGCGGGATTAATGAGGTATCCTTTCTATCTTCCCTTCTTTTTAATGACTATTTTTTCTTGGAATTGTCAAGGGGCGGCTAAGCCCCAATTTGTGAGTAACTCTGAAGTGTTTCATCAGGAAACATAATCTGCATGTTGTTATTATTCTTGAGCCGAGAATCAGTGGACTTAAAGCTGATAAATGTATTAGTAGAATTGGTCTCCCCTTTTCTCATCGGATTGAAGCAACGGGCTTTTCTGGGGGTATCTGGATTCTTTGGGATGATTTTTATGAAATTGAGATGGTGCTCAGTAATCAACAATTTGTTCTTATCTCGGTCTCTCAGAACAACCAGTTTCTATTTTTTCTATCTGCTGCTTATGGGCATCCTACTCCATTTTGTCAGGCTAAGTTGTGGGAGCCTCTTCTTCATCTCAATGCTACTATGTCCTTCCCTTGGGTCCTGATTGGTGATTTCAATGCCATTCTTTATTCTCATGAGAAGAAATGGGGGTCTCCTAATCGAACCGGGGTATACCGGTAGTTCTCTAATTGGTTTAAAGACACGAATATGATTGATTTGGGATACAAAGGTTTGGACTACACTTGGCGAAGAGGCTTTATTTGGGAGAGACTGGATAGAGGCATTTGTAATGCTTCCTATAGGTTGGCATTTTCGTAAGCTACTGTGACCCACCTTCCTCGTATTCACTCTAATCATTGTCCCTTACTTTTGTAGACTTACAGTTTTTCTCCTTCTATGGCAAACAGACCTTTCCGGTTTGTTGCGGCTTGGTTAACCCATGTTGATTTTAGTGATTTTGTGAAAAATAGTTGGGAGTCCCATTCTCAGCTGTCTTCTTCTCTCTCAAAATTGACCGATAATCTAAAGGTCTGGAATTCTAAAGTGTTTGGGAATATTTTCAAAATTAAGAACCAGTTATTACATAGGATTACTCATGTGGAGCGTAAGCTGGATTCACGCCCGTCGATTGATCTGATGAATACATATAATCAGCTTAAAGCTGACCTGGATATCATTCTTCACAGGGAGGAGCTTCTTTGGATGTAAAAGTCTCGCAGTGATTGGATTAAATGGGGAGATCGCAACACTACCTTCTTTCATCTGAACACTATTAAAAGGAGGAAGCAGAATCGGATTGAATTGCTCAAGGATGAGGAGGGAAACTGGGTAAGTGACTAGGAGACTCTTCAGAACCTTGCTTTGCAGTTCTTTAGTAGGTTGTATAGAGATGATGCAACACTTCAACCTTCTTATCCTATAAGAGGAAGTTTCCCTATTTACGACCCTATTACAATGGACTTTCTTAACCAACCTATTAGTGATGAGGATATGCGAAGAGCCCTTTTTGATATGAAACCTTAGAAAGCACCAGGTATTGATGGGTATCAAACGGGGTTTTATCAGTCCCAATGGCATATTGTAGGCAGGGATGTGTGCAATGAAATCAAAACTATCTTTATCAGAGGAGATATTGATTTTAATATTAATAAGACCTTGTTATGTCTTATTCCTAAAGTGGAGGTTCCCAAGCAAATTGAT
>JANZLC010000004.1:2778975-2827255 GCA_026413385.1 Erythroxylum gracilipes
GCCATGGCATAGTGCGGGCTCGTGGAGTCAAAACTAGGCTCGTGATTTAATACAGTCTCACCTCTAGGGTAACACCCTCCTTGTTATCAAAAAAAAAAACATTCTTATAAATACGCAAATGATGTGCTATATAAAATAATTACTATTTTAATTTTTAATCATAAAAAATACTTTAAATTTTAATCTTTAATTTTTTGTTTAAAGCATGTATTAAATAAATTTGAAACATATTGAGTAAGTGGTCCACTTGAATCCCATCCCACCCGTGAAGTGCTTGGCCAATTATGGGGCGGTGCAGTCACGAGCTGCAAATACTCAAATACGAATGATGCTATTCCAAATCCCAATAAAGTGTAGATGTTGAATAAGACCCCACTAACTGCTCCATACCAGAACCTGTTCTGTCAAAACACATCAATCGCCTACTGCTCACCTACTGCTCTCTGCCAAAATCTGCCAAAATACACTCACAGGCCTCAAATCTCTCTGGTACTATTGAATATTCTGCCCGTGAGACTAAAGGACACCACTAGTTAATCGAAATGACGACGAAGATGAGTGTTTTTTGTTACTAAGATCACATCAAAAGTTTCAGCTAACTAGCTGAAAACATGAGAAAACTTAAGTTCTTGTAAGAAATTTCTTGTAACAATACATTCGATTTGACAGTATACTTGCGAATCCAAGAGAGTAGAATTCGGATGGGCTGTTTTTGATAGCGATGATGATGCCAATACGATCAACTATACATTCACGTAAAGCGTTACTTTGCTTCCACAAAGGAGAAACAGTAGTCTGTCTGAGTCTTTTTTCTCTATAAATACGCTGTCCTTCTCTTAACTCAGACCATATCTTCCACTCTTGCCATTTTCCAACAATGGAGTCCATGAGAATTCAAGTAAAGCAACTTCAGGAATTCAAACTTAAGATTTGAAAGTTCATGAATTCAGTGATACAAACATTCTGCAACTGATATTAACAATTTTATGTTTCTTTTTTGCTTTATGAATCAGCAGGTGATGAAGATAATTGCAGTACTACTAGGTCTTGTGATTGCATTAGTGAACATGAGAGGAGCTGAGAGCAGAAAAGTAATGGTTTCTGACTCGTTTGAGTACAATGGCATAAACTGCAGAGCTCACAGTGCGTCCATAACAGATTTTGGAGGGGTCGGTGATGGACAAACATCAAACACTAAGGCGTTTCAGGAAGCAATCAATAATCTGAGTCAGTTTGCTAATGATGGAGGGTCTCAACTCATTGTTCCTGCAGGAAAATGGCTGACTGGTAGCTTTAGCCTCACAAATCACTTCACTCTCTACCTCCACAAGGATGCTGTTCTTCTTGCCTCTCAGGTTTGTCAACTGCTTTGCTATAAATCAACAATGGTAGTGATCAAAGCTGAGTTCTTTAAACTGACATAGGACCTTAACGAGTGGCCGGTGATGAAACCACTGCCGTCGTACGGGAGAGGGAGGGATGCGCCGGCTGGAAGGTACGCGAGTCTCATATTTGGAAGCAACCTGACTGATGTGATAATCACAGGTATTTGATCAAACTCACCAAGATTTGAGGGTAATTTGCCAAGGTTTAAGGTCATTTTGTGATGGTTTCATGTCAGGTGACAATGGCACAATTGATGGTCAGGGTGAATTCTGGTGGCAGAATTTCCACAGGGGCAAGCTCAAGTACACTAGACCATACCTGATCGAGCTCATGTACTCTGATAATCTCCAAATCTCCAGTCTCACGCTTCTCAATTCCCCTAATTGGAATGTCCATCCTGTTTACAGCAGGTATCCTGAGTTTCTCTGTTTTGGTTCCTTCGAAGATTTAAGATACAAAGTCATAAAAGATTGTGTCAATGCAGTAATATTCTTGTGCAAGGGATAACCATAATCGCCCCTCTCAAATCTCCAAACACTGATGGGATTAACCCAGGTCTGTTTCTGCGGATCTTTGGACCTCAAATCAAATAATCTTTAACAATAGTAAATGTTCCTTAAATTTTCTGTTCAGATTCTTGCACCAACGTCAAAATCGAAGACTGCTACATAGAATCAGGAGACGATTGTGTGGCCGTGAAGAGTGGTTGGGACGAGTATGGAATAGCATTTGGGATGCCCACAAAACAACTCATCATCAGACGACTCACATGCGTCTCTCCAACAAGCGCTACAATTGCGTTAGGAAGCGAAATGTCTGGAGGCATCGAGGACGTGAGAGCAGAGGACATCACAGCAATTCACACAGAATCAGGTGTCAGGATCAAAACAGCTGTAGGGAGAGGAGGTTATGTGAAGGATATATACGTGAGAAGAATGAGCATGCACACCATGAAATGGGCATTTTGGATGACCGGAAACTATGGCTCTCACGCAGATAAAAACTACGATCCAAATGCATTGCCTGTGATTCAGGGGATCAATTACAGGGACATGGTTGCAGAGAATGTGAGTATAGCTGCTAGATTGGAGGGAATTTCAGGTGACCCTTTTAAGGAAATATGCATATCTAATGTCACAATTGGAATGGCTGCTAAGGCCAAGAAGGTACCTTGGACTTGCACTGATGTTGAAGGGATAACGAGCGTGGTTAGTCCTCGAGCATGTGATTTGTTGCCTGATCAAGGTCCGGCGAAAATTACAGCCTGTGATTTCCCTACTGAAGAGTTGCCAATTGAATCGGTGAAGCTCCAAAAGTGCACTTACAGAAAGAATTCACTCGTATAACCAACGAGTTTGTGTTGTAACACTTTCTATAAACTTTCATAATTAGCCCAAATGCATTATCTCCACTTAAAATTAGTAGACTAATCACAAGACAATGCATCAGAAGCAATATTTACAGATTTTAGCTTTACCATATCAATGGTGAGAGCTGTGCTCGCCTGGTAAATCAAAAGGATTCTTCATAAACTAGATATCTTTCCAGAATCTGAGAACAACTGATAAAATAGGATCAGGTCAGGTCTCGTAGCTGAGCCAACTCCAGGATGGTACAGAAATCCTGAGCAATCCTCAGGTGACCGATGAATGGAAGAACTAGTTTTTTTTTTCCCGCTGACAATGTTACTTGAGCATGAGGCTGACTACTCTTAAGTCAAGCACTTCCATAGATTAAAAAGCATCTTATATCACTTTTGAATGCAACTAGTATGCTGTTTGATCGTTTTGTTTCTCAGATTTCTAGAAGCATCTGACTGATTTTATATAATGAAACTGCAAATTCGAATCATGGAGTACATTCCTAAGCGTTAATCACAAAATACAGGATGATTCTCAAGGATCTGGATTGAATTTTACAGATTCCCTCCATATAAGTTCCTTGATGTTTTCTTCTGTAAATGATGGTTGTTCAAAATCAAAGCTGAATGGACTGGGACAAACAGGCTCCTCGTTAATATCATGAAGGGGTGCCAAGTATGGATGACAAAGTGCCCCGTCAACTGCAAACAGATCAGGGATAAATGTGTTACTGGTTCGCAAAAAGAAAAGCTTATTTAACAACCATCGGAACCAAAAAAATTTAGAACCACTAGAGCTGAAAATTCTACTACATATATCTAGCTTCAATGTAGTATGAACCAACATTTTACATTTAGTACTTACTAATACATTATTCAATCCTGCATAAATCTTTTAAAAAAAAAAATTCTGCTACCACTTCTGCAATTGGGAATTAGCAACTAACAACCACTATGCCGTGTCATCAACTAGTCACAGATATCCAGTACTATTTCAATTTACCTGTAATTCGCCTGTTTGGATCAAAGACCAGCATCTTCTCTAACAAATCAACAGCACCAGAAGAAATATTAGGAAATCTAGCAGCAAACTTTTGTCTTGGGTATTGCGGAAGCTGCCTAACATATCTTCTAGCATTATCGCTTCGTAGGAATCCTAAGCTGGAATCATCTGGTGAACCTATGAGCTATTAAAAGCAAGTGAACAATGTGTAAGAAGTCATATACAAACTGATCCCCATGGAGAGACAAGAGTCATTTACATTTCAACTTTAATTGTGATAGAACTTTGATGCATGTGTGAAAACAGTAGCATCGTGCACTGGAATCAGAGTACACAAATCCAAATATAACTGCAACATATTGAGGGACGTGCAATTCAGATACCAATTCTACAACCCAATTCCCATATCCAAAGTTCATAGTCATGTGGTTCCAGCCAAATAGTCACAAGAACTAAAACCAGAATCAGATCAATGAGATATGAAGAGAACAAATAGTTTAAGACCAGCCATAGGAATAGGATAGCCATAATTTAAGCTCATAGCATATTTGCTGAATAACCAAAAATACCTCAGTGACAAGTCTCAGCTGATGAACATAATCTTTTCCAGGAAATAAAGGTTGTCTTGTCATGATTTCACCAAGTATGCAACCCACTGACCATATATCGATTGCTGCAGTGTACTCTGAACAATTGAGGAGTAATTCTGGTGCCCGGTACCAACGAGTAACAACATACTCAGTCATAAAATCTGTCTCAGATGTTGTCCTTGCAAGGCCAAAGTCTGCAATCTTCAGGTCACAATTAGCATTCAGAAGCAAATTGCTGGGCTTTAAATCACGATGCAGAATATTGGCTGAGTGTACATATTTGAGCCCTCGCAACAATTGGTACAGAAAATACTGCAAAATAAGCAAGACAGTACACATCATTGCAAGAATATGTGAATCTTTTCATATGCTTATGGTAGGTTTATCAGGAACAGTTTGCCATATTACAAATGTTGAGAAGGGATGAGAAATCCACACATATTATGTCATAAATCACGGCATTCTTATCAAGAACCTTCCCATTCTCTGATAAAACTATGTTCTGTATTGCCCGTCTGAAATACTAACACAACAAAATGAAGGATTGTACAGAATATCAAAAAGTCAGCAGGTAAAGGCTTTGTATTGAAAATTGTGGAAAGGTAAAGTGTGCTGAAGGAAAAAAAAAAATTATTGTAGCTTTCTCTTGGATCCTGAAACTTGCAGCACACAATAATCTAAAGCTCAAACTCCAAAAGTAACGCTTAGACTATCAGCAATGTAGGAATGAGTAAACTAAATGAATTCCCCAATATAGGTAGAGTATTGTAACAAATTTAAAGTGAAGACAATGGAGCCAACCCGACAATGATCATCTGTCAATGATTGGTTAGACTTTATTATTTGATGAAGATCAGTGTCCATTAATTCAGAAACAAGATAGACATCATTGAAATTCTCCTTCTGGGGAGGTCGTATGATGTCTTTGATAGCAATAACCTGCAATCATTGAAAAGATCGATAAGAAAACTACAATTTTATCAACCAACAACGAAGTAACAGTTACAGAAAGTTAATGCCAACTACTCTATAATCAAATTCAAATTACTAATCAGAAACTTTTTGACAAATTACAAATGCTAAGTTTGATCTTATTTAACAATCAATGATACTTCAGCTATGGGTAGTGAGAACTACTATCAAGATAATCGACAAAACAAAGGAGCTTACATTCTCGTGATCCATGTGGCGAAGAAGTTTAATCTCTCTCAAAGTCCTTTTGGCATCAATACGGTTGTCAAAGGCGTTACCAATCTTCTTAATGGCGACTTCCTCACGAGTCTCAGAATTCATTGCGGCGCTGAAGGATATCAAAAATTATATATTCATTCACATTGTTGATAAGATCAGATATTCAGTAAAATGCATGGAACATGCAACTGTACATCCTCCATCACCTAAATAGCTACTTGAACTCTCAACAACACTATACTAAAAATTTTGCTCAAATCCTTTTTTCTGGAACAGAATCAAAATTATCACCAGACAAATGGTTGAGTTTCAATTTCCTGAAAAACGATGACATGAACATGCACGATCCAAGTAACTAAGATTAAAATTACTTACTCAAGCGGCTACAGAATTTCATTCTCTCCAAGAAAAGGAAAATTAAACACACCAAAAACACACACACACAGAATCAGAGTCAAACGAAAGCTCATATAACACCGTGAACAAGCTTGGATCAAAATCAAAAAATTTCAGCAAAAAACCACAAAGCATGAAAAAAGAGCTGAGCAGTTACTGCTCGCTAAAGTATAGAAAACACTACCAAACGATGCCGTACGCTCCTCGACCAACGGGACGAATAGGAGGCACGTACTTTCTGGAGACTTCGAAGAGGTTGCCGTAGACGTTGTACTGTACGTAACGACCGCCGTGAGTGGGCATGCCTCTGATGTTGTGGTCGCCAGCGCTGAAGCTGGAGTCGGTTGACATGTTTGAATCCGAACCCGAATCTTAAAATTCGGATCCACTAGGCTTGAGATGATCCCGAAGTGAGTGAGAGAGAGAGAGAGAGAGAGAGAGAGAGAGAAGGAGAGAGACTAAATTTGAGGCGCGCGTGTTGGTAGGTGTAAAGCAATTTGACATTTCTTTATAACGTACACTTTTGAACAAGAAATTTTGGCCAACTGTCTCGTGACTCTTTACTAGTTTTTGGAAGATAAAGCCTTTTTTTTTTTTACTTTAATTTAATTTTTAATTTTTTGGGATCAAATTTGTTATTATATTTATATTGACTATTCATTCGATTTTCCACGACGTGAGCCGACGGTTTTGAATTTTGACTTTAGAGGATATGTTTTACGGGGTTGAATTTGTTGGGAATTTTCTAGGTAATTGGTTTCATTTCAAATTCCAATTTACTTAGCTAAATCATAAAAAAGGGATTTATAGATGAGATAATTGTAATTTATTAGGTTTTATTTAATTTTATAGTTTAATTTTCATAAAAATTAGATCGAAAATTAAACTGATAAAATAAAAGGTTTAAGGTTTAAAAAATTCAACCAATATTAGACTGTTATAAAATCAGTTAAATAATGAATAAAATTAAAAAAAATTAGACCGAAAATTAAACTGATAAAACAAGAGGTTTAAGGTTTAAAAGGTTCAACTAATATTTGATTGTCATAAAATCAGTTAAAGAATGAATAAAATTAAAGAAAATTAGACCGAAAATTAAACTGATAAAATAAAAAGTTTAAGATTTAAAAGGTTTAACCGATATTATATTGTTATAAAATTATAAAAAAATAAATAAAATTAAAGAATTTGAAATATAATTGAAAGAAAAATTTAAAGTTTTATTTAAAAATTGTTAAATAAAAAGTAGTTAATTTATTTTAGTTTATACGAAGTTATTAATTTGTAGAAATTAATCGATTAATTAATAAACTAATCAGTTTTTAACAGATAGAGTTATTGAAATAAATCAAACCGAAAAGTAAAAAACCGAATCGAAAAGTTAACGATTCAAAGTTTTCATAATTAAAATGTTTAAACCGATTAAATGTTTTAATCATTTCATCTATCAATTTAAAAGGGTTTTAATTATTTATTTTTTAACAAAAAAAACAATAGCTGAAATGGCATTTTCAAGTCAACACGGTCGCTCATAAGAACAATGATCTTGTTGGTTGATGAATGATGTAATGAGCGGGGACTATTCAGCGGGGACCAACTCGTGTGGACTTGGGTCAAAGACAACCCTTCGCGCGGGCTCGTCCAACAAGGAGACCGACGACTTGGGAGTCTTTTATGTCTTAAGGGCTAAGCACTTGCCTTGACTTCTGTTTCCTATACGTGGAATCAATACGCCAACTTGATAGTTATGTTTAATTGATTTAAATTAAAAAGATTTCAGATTAAACTTAAATTTAAAATAATCAACCAAAACAATGTTTATTATTATAACTAATATTTTAAAAACTAAACCGACAATAGAATTTAAAAGTCTTAAAGTGAGAATTTTTTATTCGATTGCTAGCTTTTCCATTAGATGTAGTTTAATAATTTTTATTGTTAAAAATTAATTAATTTATTAATTAATATATTAATTTTATAAATTAATCAATTTTTATAAACGAATTAATTTTTATTTAAGAATCTAATTTTTAAAATAAAGATTTTCTTTAATCATGTTTAAAATTCTGTAATTTTATTTAATTTTAATTATTTTTATAAAAAATTAATGCTGATTAAATCTTTTAAACCTTAAATCTTATCCATTTAATTTCTAGTCCAATTTTTAAACCACTAGTTATAACTCATTTTATAAACATTTTTGTTAAATTAAAAAATATATTAATCAACATAATACCATTTTAATAAATTATATTAAAATAACATCATTTTGAAGGACTTGATATTGTCATGCCTATTATTATGAAACGTGGCCCAGTGAATACCCTTTGCTTGTGAAATGTTATCGAAGTATGTTTGAACCAATAACTTGAATTGAATCCATCCATTCAAGCCTCATAAGTTGAAGATGAAATCACCTGTGTCACTTGTGCTGTTCCAACTCTGTTTAAGTCTATTTCATTCACGTATTATAAATTCAAGCTTCATAAGTTGTAAATAAAATCACCTGTACCACTTGTATTGTTCCAACTCTGTTCCAGTCTATCTCATCCACATATTTATGTAGGTTCACATATTTATGTGAGATGTGAGACCCACATAAATATGTGAATAAGATAAACTGAAACATAATTGGAACAACACAAGTGCACATAAATATGTAAATGAGATGGACTGAAAAAAGTTAGAACAGCATAAGTTGGTGATCACGTCCCCATAAGTTGAGCAAAAACCGCACCAATTTTAGGTTAGATTCTCAATCAACTCAAGTGGTACATGAAACCAGGTAAAAAAAAAAAAACTCTATTCATCGTTCCACTAGCATCCCACTATCTATCAGATGTTGGCCACAAATGCATGGGAATTGGGCATAAGAATGGTCAAGTTCAAGCACCAAAACCTGAAAAAAGCTAAGAATTACACTTCTTCCTTCACAAGCAAAGGCAAACTCCATTACTCATAAAGCTATATTATTGCGTCCACAATACAGATTTTGTATAGTATAAAACTATAAAGAAACATGTCGGACATTAAATTGAGATAAGAGAAAAAGGGGACTTAAAGATGCTTACCACGTGAAATTTTCAATTCAAGAGAAGAAACTTCCTTCTTACAGCATCAAAAAGCTGAGACCAGATTTCTTCCCAGAACATCTAGTAATGCAAACTAACAAAGTTAGGCCAAACACAAGGACATAGACATGTACGTTGCATGAAGAAACAGGACATCCAACCAGATGCAGATGCAAGTAACATTCCAAAAATGTGTTTGCTTAACTCGTCTTAGTAAATATCAAACTTCTTGCACCGAAAGTAGAAGCAGATCCAAGAAGGATAATCGTGCATCTGTTGATTACCAGTGAGAAGAAACTCAGACTCGGACTCGAGATACTTCATCGTAGAATTTCGACACTGATATCAACAAAGAAACATGTCAACGTATATAAACACTGTTGACAACGTCTAGACAATCTAAAGAGCAAATAGCTATATGAGTATTTGACATAAACAGATTCATTACAGCAACAAGCATAACAGAGAACCTTAGTATATTTTTCAACATTACACAGTACAGTTACACTTGTACAGACCAATAATAAAGCACTGTAATATACACCACGGCACACAGAACAAAGTAAGATATGCAATATATTATCGGTAAGAAAACATCTTACTCCCAAAATATTGGTATATAGATCAACAATTAACTCAACATATCATTTCACAGCTTGCTCTTCTACATTATGCCCTACCATAGGGTCAGTAACATTAGCATTGGCTCTCAAATTACAAAGCAAAGTATCACGACCGGTTAAAACTATTTTAAAAAATCCATCCACTTCCTTTGAAAGAAAATCTAGTCCCTGAGAAAGTTCCTCGGACGCCTTTTTCAGCTCTGAAATGGAATTCTGAATTGTCTCCTCTTCAGTGGGTTCCAACCCATCTTGGATCATGGGAGACACCTTCTTCACCAATGCATCAACAGAATCCAATTCCTTCAACATCGTAGTAAATCGTTCATTGGAAGACATGTCCTTAATTCTCCCATTCACATTACTTTGCAAAGCAGAATATACCTGGGACCACAGGACTGTATCAGGAATTTCCAAATCTAACAAATTCTTTGAAGAAACTGCGAAGGCTGCAGCCAAGATGCTACACACAAACATAGTCACTACTTTAACTCCATACATCGCACGCATCAATACTTTTCCTTTGGCTGAGTTCTTAACCTTTGGCAGATCAATTGACTCAACAAGACGATGCAATATTGTGAAAACATTCTGAACTCTTGGATTTTTCAAAGAAATGTGATGTCTCCATTTATCAAGGGAAGAACATGCCCGCATATACCGTTCTGATGTATTGGATTCCAAATTATGCAGACCACAGTGAAGCAAGAGATGGCCCTGGTTGAGTCGCGTGATCTCAGAGCTAAAAGCAATGCATATATCAAGCAAATTCACACTGATGTCCAAGTACACATCTATCCACTTCTCGTTCCAATCAGTCACAGGAAGCTCAAGATCTGTAATAAGAGTTTTTATGTCGGTATGAGTTTCACAAAGTGATTCCATAGCTGATTTCATCCATGTCAAGCTAAGAACATCATCTTTGTTTTCTAGATTGAGCTTTTTCAACCTCTCAGCCAAATTTTCCTCAAAAGCGATCAATAGAGAGACAAGCCTAGGAGACAGCTGAGAGCTCTTTGGTGATATTATTCGAAAAGGATTTCCAAATGGAAAAAATGAGCGGTGAGGATTCTGTGGCCGACTCATTTGATTATTCACTACAAGATGCTTAAAAAAGAAAATTATTAGAATAGCTTGCGTATAACATAAATGCAAAACAAATTCAACAAAATCTCAACTCAATGCATCAAAAACGAAAATACTAGCAATAGATTCAGTACAGCATACATGCAAAACCCAGTAAAAGAAATCAACAAAACCTAGACCAACAGCTGGTCAACAAAACGAACTTAACAACGAAATTGTTACACTGTTCATAATACATGTAACCAAAAAAAGAAAACTTTGAAGTTATCTCCCCTTATCTCATCCACCAAGAAGGGTTCAACATAATTTCAGAAATAAATGACCATCAATTCAAACCTTAATACATTTTCAATCAATTTAACCAAGAACCATTTAAAGAACAATCAAGTACAACAAACCACTTGATACCACCTTACCTAAATGCTAAATTCACGTATTACACTGAGATTATTGGCGAGAATTCGCGCGTCAAAACTCAGCCCAGTACAATTACAAAAACCTGAAATCTAACACTAATCAACGATCGAAAACAGCCGCCGATCTCACTTTGCAAAGACAGACAATATCTTCGACCTATTTAACATACATACGAATAAAAAAGAGAGAAAAAAAGTGCTGAGAGATTCGTACCTGGAACAGTCCTTGAAAGTTCCAGACACGGGAAGATTGAACCGTTGCTTAAAGACAGCTTGTGATTAGGTGTTCTTTGTCGCTTTCTTTACAGAATGGGATAGATAAAGCGCGAGTCACCGACTGTTAGAAAGAGATAGTCACAGGCACCACACGTGGATACACTTGAATGGAGGAAGGGAAACTGCGAGGAAAGTTCACTTTCATGGGATAAGGATTACTATACCGTACACGCGTTCCCACCAATAAAGAATGGGGTTGACCGTCTCCCACTAGGCCTAGATCACCCATGGGCGTTAACTTGTATTAGAGTACAAAGATGAACCAAACGACTTGTCGGAGTACGCCATGTCTGAACTCATATATACGTATGGGACTTAATTAATTCGTATACGTATTTAAATATATACACATTAAAAATGTGAGGGGAGGAAGGAACTTTCTAGATGGTGATGTACAAAGAACAATATATATAGTTTAATTGATTTCTCAAAAAAGACATATTTACAAAATGATCATATATTTATTAAAAAAAACATGTGTTCATAAAAATTTTTAATTATTAAATTATATGTTTTATAAATAAATCAAAATTATTTATTTTGATCTGTATCATAACAATAGCAACATTAAGTAAGACCTTCACTGAGATGCAGAGTTTGGAAATGTCTAATAATATATAACTTTATCCTTAACTAATAGAAAGACTGTTTCTAAGTAATTGAAGAATCCTAAACAAAACAATATAAATTTGAAGTAACAAATAATAAACATAGCTGGATCCAATAAAAGGAAACAAACTAGGTATATAATATTTCTTAGAATCAATTTAATCCTGATTTGACAATAAAATATTTATTTACGAAAGAAAATTTTGCATTTTAATTTTTTATTTACAATTATTTGTTAAAATACATCCATTTTATACACTTTCTTTTTTAGCAAAAAAATGTTAAGTAAATATTAATCAAATTATCTTAAACGCATAATTACTTATAAATTAAAATAAATTGATTGTTAAATAAAGAGATCAATTTATATTATATTTACAACTCAAATTTAAAGAATTTTAAAATCTTTAAGACTTAAAAAATTCTCAATAAATTTCTAAAATTTGAATACGATATTCCAATTATTGTAATTTTATTAATTTTTATTAATTAACAAAATTATACAATTGAGCACATCAATGTTTTTAAAAACTTGAAGTTAAACCGTTATGACAAGAGGTTTAAGATTTAAAAGATTCAACTGGTATTAAATCATTATAAAATTGATTAAATAAATAAAATTATGAAATATGAAATATGGTTGAAGGACATTGTTTTTACCGGTCGAAAATTTTGAATTTTAATTAAAAAAAAGACTGTTAAATAAAAATTAATTGATTCATTTTAGTTTATAAAATGGATTAATTTATAAAAATTGTTTAATTAATTAATAATTTGTTTGATTGTTAACCAAAAAGAATTTTTAAAGTAAATTAAATTAAAAAATTAAAAATCGAATTAAAAAATA
Organism: Erythroxylum gracilipes; assembly: GCA_026413385.1. Lineage (NCBI taxonomy): Eukaryota > Viridiplantae > Streptophyta > Magnoliopsida > Malpighiales > Erythroxylaceae > Erythroxylum > Erythroxylum gracilipes. The sequence continues at coordinate 2,791,827 of JANZLC010000004.1, forward strand.
ATAAGTTTAAAATTTTTACCGTTAAATTGATCAAATTGGTTCGTTTATTAATCATTAGCGTAAACCGCAAAGGAGGCAAGTATAAGTTCAACATCAAATTAAAAAGGAGGACATTTGAAGTCCAAGTATCAACAAGAAATGATGTAATGTGAAGATCCCAATCAAATTTGGTTTCCTTCCAAATGAAGGATTTGAGCAGAAGACGGAAAAACCAAAAAGATGGGTGTTGCCTGTTATTTTTCACATTTGTAATATATTCAGTTTAAGATCAAAGAGAAGAGAAAGTCGTCACCTGAAACTTCTGATAGTGACCTTCTGCATTTGTAAACTTCTTCGCCGAATAAAGAAATCAACCAAACCAACCTGTAAGCTAGGAAATGGGCATATACATCCAAAACCAGATCGTTTTGAATACGCCAAATGCTGATGAATTGTGACAGGTAAGGTATGTTCTGTCATTAATGGAGAAGTGTCAAAGCCACGACAACAAGGAAATAGACCCACTCACGTGAATAGATGGGGTGGAACATGGATGGATTACTGCATTTGCTACAAAAGAAGTAGGTCCATTGTCCCTAAAACAATCCAATTGTTGCAAGCTAGCAATGATGTTGAGTTACACTGAATGACTTTTGCAAAATTACAACTAAAATAGAGACACGATCTTTCTTAATAGTCATTCAATGCAAGAAGCTGAGAAAAACTGTAACTCAATTGGTTAAGAACGGAGATAAGCTGTCATTTGGGTTGAATTTGTCAAGAATTCCAGAAGTTGAGAAAAGTTGTAACTCAGTTGGTCAAGAACAGAAATATGCTATCATTTGGGTTGAATTTGCCACTTAATTCTTGAGTCATAGACTAATAAAGTCAAAACTAATGTATCAACGCACAAGACTCTATGCTTTGTGAGAGTCTGAAGAGAGTCATAATATACGCAGCCTCCTTTTTGTATTTTTATTTAAAAAAAGAACTATTTTTGTAATTTCATAATTACAAAAGAGCAACTTTACCGGATATTCCAACAATCACCCTTAAGAAACTAATAAAGTGATTGACTTAAAAATTCAATTCAATCTTCTAAAAGACGATTGATTAAGAGCACTCTTCATTTAAGTATTAGACACAAACTCATGGAATAATTTACTTGAATCGCATAATTTGGGGGGTTATTATATGCATATGATGATTTACTTGAAATATAGTAACTATGAATTCCATGGATATAGAAAATAAAAAGGAAGAACTTCCTAAGGACAAATGACAGTAGACAAAAAAGCATAAAAATAATGCTTTACATAGATCATAAATACATCGGTTCGATTTTTCGGTTGAGATGAAATGAAGAAAAAAGGTATATGAAAATAAATGAAGATTCTAGTTTCTTATAGAAGATACGTACTATTGAATTAGGGACATGACTACGTACTATTGAATTTTTCCATTGTTGACCCTAAAATATGTATCAGAAAAGGAGGAACACAATTGGTGCATCAAGAACTTAAAGAGACTTGAAACTTAATAGTCACCTAATGCCATATCCATCTGTCATCTTCATCTTGACTTTTATCCGAAGTCCCTTCATTGGATTCTTCATCACCTAATCTTGCAACGTCATGATTCTCTTATTCATAATCATGGCTCAAGATTGAAGCTTCTCTGACTATCTGCTGTTCCTGAAAAATAAGGAGCAGAGCTATTTCAACTCAAGAGAACAGAAGAACTAATAGAGGCTTTTGTTTGTTCTTTTATCAAAAACACATTGCAGTCTTCAGAAGAAATGATACATACATCACGAGACAGCAAGTCATCTGCCTCAAGCATGTGGATCACTTGCCACATTTTAGGTCTCTTAGTTGCATCAGGGTCAATGCATCGAAGAGCAACCAATAAAATGCGTTTAAGGGCTTTTGAAGCAGGCATTTCAGGCAACTTAGGATCAATCACCTCCTCCGATTTTCTATTACTAACCATGGATTTGAGCCAATCTACCATATTAACCTGCAATTATTTACACAAACAAAGTTAAAGTAGGCAATAATGGTCAGCACATCAATTTCTAATACAGTACTAAAACTAATATTAACCTCTGCTTTTGGTCGATTATAATCAACCGGGCTTCTCCCAGTTATTGCCTCCATGACAAGTATGCCAAAACTATAAACATCACTTTTCTCGTTCAGCATACCGGTGCAAGCATATTCTGGTGCAACATATCTGGAGATCAAGCAAAGAAGACATAGCTTTCGTCCTTAATCATAAAGCTCCAACAAATGTTTCCATGCAATTGTATGTACTATGGTACTAGCATCATCATCATGAATGGAATAGAAAGAATTGAAATGATAATAAAATTTCCCCTGTTAAGATTATAAGGCATCATCTCAGGAATTCGCAAACCAAATTTGAGCTCGATCTACCGATGAACAACTCCATATCGGGACGGAAAACCAGAGTCAAACTCGAAATGAAGAGATGAACTTACCCAAATGTTCCCATCACTCGTGTAGTGACATAGCTTCTCTCAGAACATAATAGTTTGGCAAGTCCAAAATCAGAAATCTTTGGGTTCCACTGGCGATCAAGGAGTATGTTGCCAGCTTTTACATCTCGATGTACAACCTTTGGTTCCAGACCCTCGTGAAGATACGCCAATCTGGAAATAAAGCGAACATATATCATACACAACTTGGTAGAATTGACCTACATCATAGCATTACAAGGTATGGAGCATACATACCCCTTAGCAGTTCCCAGAATAATATTCATACGAATATCCCATTTTAGAGGACTGATCTCCCCAACATCACCGTGAAGCCATTGCTCCAGGTTACCATTGTCAATGTACTCATAGACTAGCATCCTACACAATAAACATGCACACAGAAAACAATTTTACCAGGTTTTGGCTCAACAAATCAACAAAATCAATCTCAAATACCAACCTGTAAGCTCCCTCCTCACAGTATCCAAGCAACCGCACAAGATTCTTGTGTCGAACTCGTCCAATCGCATCCACTTCCACTTTAAATTCCTTTTCAGCTTGACCCCTGAATGATTATTCACTTGTATTGAATATTTTGAACACGGGTAGTGAAAAAGAACGTAAACAACGATTCAATAGAGTAAAATCAAAATGAAAAAAGAAAACCTGTTATTGAATAAGTTCTTAACGGCGATTCTAGTACTATCACCAAGAATGCCACGGTAAACGATGCCATAACCGCCTTCACCAATCACATTCTCTAGACAGAATCCATTAGTAGCAGCCTCCAGCTCTTTCAAAGTGTACCGGCGGCCCCATCCAAGATGCGACACCTCTGGCCTCGCATTCGCGCTCCCAATTGATGCCGTGTTGGTCTCGCACGCCCCCCTGCTCTCCCTGGTGGAGAACACCACGCGGTGCTCCGTCTTCCCCGCATCCAACTGAATCTCCTGCAACTGAGGCGCGTGCTGGTTGATGTGCTTGTGATTTTCATTGTCCACGAACGCGACCTCCTGGATTTCTTTTGATATTGGAGGCATAGTCTTTGTAGTTGAGTGAATGTGCCTTGGCTTGTGTCTTTTGCTGCGAGAAGTTAGCCACAGAGAGAGGAGGAACAGAGCCAAGACTATAAATGAACCCAGTAAGATTCCGATCACCACCCAGAGTCTCAGCCCGAAGATTGAGGTTCGTTTCGAGAGCTCCGTGCTCACGAGAGCTGCGTCGAACATGGACATTGTTTCCAATCAAGAGCTCAAGGCCTCTGTGCCATTACTAAGAAGAACTCTAGCTCCCTCTCTCTTCCTAGAGCTGGAGAAGAAAAGGAAGGACTCAGCTTGTTTGATGCTATTGAAAGATGCTATTTATGAATTTTAAAACTTTATAAATTAAACCTTATATTTTATGGGATTATTTGTAACGATTTAAAAATATAAATAAAAATATTTTTGCAATATTATTATATAAATTCCGAATTTTTAACACACTATTATTTCTTGATTGGTAATATTATTTTTAATCTTGTATTTGGTATTTATTTTAGTTGCTTTTTAATTTCATTAATATTTATATTAATACACTAAATTTTAATTAATTCTTTAATATTTATAATTAATATTTTAAAAATAAGATCAGAGTTAAACTGGTAAGATAAGAGGTTAAACTTGTATCATGCTATCATAAAATTAGATAAAAATTAAATAAAATTAAAAATTTTGAAATACAATTAAATTTGAAAAAAGAAAATTAATTTACTTATTATAATTTATAAAAAACTTATTAATTTATTAAAATTATTTGATTAATTAATAAATTGGTCGATTTTTGACAACAAAAATTATTAAAGTGAATAGAATCTTGAAAGTTAAAAACTAAAACTGAAAAGTTAAACGGTTTAAAATTTTTATAGTTGAACCGGTTGGATTTTTTTAATCATTGTTTATAATAATGTTTAAGATTGATATAATATTACCTTAAATTATATATTAAACGATAAACATAATGACATTATTTTAAAATTTTAAACGATGCCGTTTCAAATAATGTCACCGCTTGAATCCTTGTTATAAAGTGATAATAGGCGTGATTTATGAACCAGGATTTTTGTGATGCCACGTGGCACCTTTTCAGCATGATTGAGATTGAGTCTTAATTTGGACAAGAGTAAACTTTAAGACATTTCTATAGGTCAGAGGAACAAGAGAGTGTTGTGTGTGTGTGTTTCCGTGTCTGAAAATCAATCAATCATATGCTCTCTTGCTTGTTTTTATTAAGACAGAGTGATCTTTAAAAAAGAATTTCTGATATATTGTTATTTATGTAATGTCCAAACAAAAAGGGTTATTGTTGATGAGGATGAAGCAAGACCAATGGTATATAGATAAATAGATAGAGATAAATGAATAGAATGGGACCACACACATTTATTTTTAAATTTATATTAAATAAATTATTAAATACATTTTAAAATTATTTTTAAATATAATTGACAAAATTGCAAAATGTGACGTTCCTCAGTATACAAAACTCCCCGCTTTGTAAGGATCGGGGAAATAAAACTACGTGATTTAATTTGAATTGATTCTCTAAACTCAAATTTAATTGGCTGATCAATTGGAGTTTAATCTTACTATTATTTCCATTTTCATGCCCAATTCTTCTCCTTTTGGTTCATACAGCAATACAAATGTTGTGGATACCTGACAAAAATTTTGGTCGGTATCGGCCGGTACCGACAATACCGGATAATTTCGGAAGGTTCCATAAAAAATGAAAAGGCTGGGGACCAATTTGCAAATTTAAAATTTTCTAACCCCAAAACCGACCCCCCTCCTCGATTGCATCCGCTTCTCTCATCTCTCTTCTCTCTGTCATGCGCCGCTCTCGCTGTCTCTCTCTCTGACTCTCACTGTCGACGCCGCCTCAGCCTTGTCCTCCTTGGGCTCCTCCTCTATTGTGGTCTCGCGCTCGCCTCGCTGTCTTTATCAGCTCATCTTCAACCTTTCTCCACGTCGCCCGAAGACGCCATCGCCCGCTACAGTCATCACTGTTGCAACTGAGGTCTACCGCACTAGGCACTACCGCACACCGCACCGCCGCCCCACCGAACCACCGCACGCCACAATCGCACCACCAAGGGTGTGTATTTTTATATTATTTATCGTGTTTTCCTACTTTATTTAATTTTTTATTGTGTTGGATGATGAATTTATGGTTGTTATTGTTGAATGCCGATGGTATTGTCGTATTGGAATTGATTGTATTTTGGCTGGTGTTAAGTTGAAAATTGAAGTTGAAATTGGATACGCTGCTGTACTAACCTGACGGTGTTAAACTATTGATTGATTCTGTTGAAGCCTAGTTGCAGTTGAAACTGCTCCAAGGGTTTTGTCTTGTGATTGTTGAAGACTTGAAGTTAATTATGCTGAAGATGTATTATTAAAGACTTGAAGTTACAATTCTGTATTTGTAATTTAGAATTTTAAAATGAGTATACTAGTAGTCGGGTATAGTATAGTTGTTGACGAAATAAAAGTATGTTATTTTGTAAGTTGTGTTTGGTATTGGATTTAGATTTTGAACCATTGTCATCAATTGAAAATTTAAAATTCCTTAATTTTAAGTTATAATTATAAATAATTATATACAGTACAACCATTCAATATATTAATGGATTATTTAATAAATTTTAAAAATTTTAGAGATTATTTTATAAATTTAAAAAATTACCCGAAATAGTACCCAATACCGGTACAGTTCTGTTCCAAAACTCAATCCGATACCGAACTCGGTGTGGTATTCATAACTTTGATTTAGATGGCAACCATTTCAGAAGCTCTTGCCTGTTATTAGAAAGAACTATATAAAAACCGGCATTCCCGTTTTCATTTTCATACATCACATGTGAACTGTGTAAGCAAAGCCTGAGAATTCTAGAGAACTATTACAATGGCTGACTGTGATGACTGACCCGATTGTTCTCAATGATAGTAACGTTAATAAAGCTTCGAGCAAGCCATTCCCAGAATTTTCACAAATCATTCCGTCTTCTTCTCCAGCTCATCAATTGCAGCCAGTCTTTCAACAAGGGGAGGATGCGAATAGTGATAGGCCGAGTACCACGGATCTGTATTCATGGCTGATAAATTTTCCTCCTGTAAAACCATCAACCAGCCATTTGGTCATTCTCATACAAATTCACCCTAATACCAGTAAGCTTGCTTTAGTTTGTTCGCATAGATCCAATAAGATGTCTAACACCCCACTATAAGCAGAGAACTGTAAAAGGGGCAGAGAACTGTAAAAGGGGCACATTTTAGAGAGAGAGAGAGAGCTCATCATCACCTGTAGTTTCACAAGAGCAACACGAAGAGCAGGGGCATAATTGAGCTTCTTAGCAAAAGCATCAGCCTATAGAGAACAAGGGATAAATTAGATTGAGATTCAGAAATTTTCCAGCAGTGGAGAAACAGATAAAATTTGCCAGTGTGTGTGTACGTTTTGAATGACAGAGAGAGATGAGAATACCTGAAATTCAAAAGATCGACTCACAAGATTAAGACCAAAGCTTACTAGATGTTGAAGAGGTATAACAGTATGCTGCAAACAGTAAAACCACGTGATGGTATTTGTCAATCAAGAGTAAGCCAGCAGCCAATGAATCAACCGAACAACTTTGACTCCATAAAAATTACGCCCAATTCAACATACAAGACAAGCAATACCTGAAATATGATCAGTCCTATGAGCACTGGTTGTGTCTCAAACCCGAAACTTCGGAAAAGATCGGTGGAGTTCCTCACAAGGGTATATCCACCAAATTGCAAAAATGTGAGGATCTGCAGCAGGCAGGGAATTCATGCAGAAGAGATTAACAATAACCATAATGAATCCTACACCTCAATGAGAGAATTTGTTAGCAGTTCTCATCTTCCTGTCAATTTTAAAAAAAAGTTTGGTGTAAACTGACATACTAGAAGCATATAACAACCTAGTTGAGCAAGAACAAGATGGAAGAATATTTTCAGAACTCCAATACTCGTCATTAAGTTTAGCAACAGCAATCAGTTTCAAAAATTGAACATGGGATAACAAGTTATAGTTTGCAAGCATACCTGCACAGCAATGAATGAGTACATCGTATGATTAAGTTTCCAATGCCCCAATTCATGTGCAATGACTGCTACAATTTCTTCATCATTTTTGCACTGCAAAATATGATAAAACATATTTACCAGAAAGGATATAATATAACATGTGACCCAAAAAAATCCTGCAGTGAATTATGGATTAAACCGTAGAAACAGAAGATGCAATGACGATTAAAGAAAAAGATTTCAACAGTAATACTTTCTCACCTGCTGAATCAATGTATCATAGAGGACAATTCTCTTGTTTTTAAAGAATCCATACATATAAGCCTGCAGGAAAATAATGCAATTAAAATTGCTTGACACTAAAAGTAGTAATCAGTAAGACCATTACACATATTTTTGTAAGAATGTTGAATTAAATCTTTAAATGTGCATAACATTAATGCTGAAAGAACATTAATGCAGTCACTTATTACATTTTCAGTAAACTATCCAAAAGTGATTTTGAAGGTGAGCCCTAATTATCAACTCCATCCTCCCAAAACATACAAGAGAGCAGTAGCTTTGGACCTTTTCATATCGAATATCCAGTACATTACATATTTCACCTCATGTATAAAACTAATTAATATGGATAAATTTAACTCTGAGCCTGACTCGGAAATATAGTAGTGGCATTTTTCAATTGGGTAATCAAAGTGATTAAGCAAAAGGACTAGGAAAGAGACAAAGAAGAGGAAGAAAAATCAACATCTCATGTTTCGTGCAGGATAACATAATAGCGAGATGCATTCACTCCATATCAGGCAAAGCTGTTATAATGAATTTAGTATCATATGATTACAGAAGATGAATACTCACATTGCTGTGGCTTGACCTTGTAGATCCATCTACAACAAACAACTTTTTTAATGGAAAATTGAGGGAGGAAGCAAGGTTCTCAATTTTCTCCCTCAGCCCTCCTTCTGGAAGCTATATTTCACAGCATAAGTAAAGAAAATAAGATAAGATATCTTGACAAAATATTGTATAAATATACACGAAGGAATGTAAAGAACTCACAGGAGTAAACTTGTTGAAAAGAGGTGCTATCAAAATTGGGTAGAGTGTCATCATGACAAGCGAGAGAACAAACATAAATCCCCACAGATAGATGGCCAAGTAAGGACCTCCTTTCTGCGAGTACGTGTATGTTAGAATATTCCATATTGACTAAACATGAAAATATTAAAGGGTTTATAAATGGTAAGGATCAACTATCCAAATGACTAGTTCTGGTCATTTTGGCAATGGTTGACTCAAGCCTAATTTTTGTTAATGGGCTCTATACTCTACCCATATTAAAAATTCTAACATGGTATCAAAGTAGGTCTGAACCGGATTATTAATTTCCCGGTTGTCCGTCTAGATGTCCAGTCCCAGTGGCCCGGTCAAGTAATCGCTGCATTTATTTCAAATGACAACTGGATGTCCAGTCCCAGTTACACTTGAGGGGGAGTATTAGAATATCTCATATTGGCTAAACATGAAAATATTAAAGGGTTTATAAGTGGTAAGGGTCAACTATCCAAATGACTAGTTCTAGTCATCTTGACAATGGTTGACCCAAGCCCAATTCTTGTTAATGGACTCTACACTCTACCCATATTAAGAACTCTAATAGTGTACATAATGTTGGATAACCAAAATCTTCACCATAAAGTTGTAAACTATTGTTTATTCCACAAATACAAGCAAAAGACGTACCTGCACTATTAAAATGATTGCAGAGACAATAGGTGGGCCAAGTACAATAGCAAGGAGAATTCCCTTAACCAAGTCCCTGAGGAATAACCATATTGTTTGCTACAAAGAAGATAAGGAGCTCAATTAATATACTGTCTTATTTCATATATAAAGTGAAGTCAACTAAAAGAAGATGCAAAATCTTTACAAGCCAAGATAAGAAAGAATAAAAACCAATAAAAACAACTAATTTGAGGATGTAAAATGTACAGAACAAATACCAACTTTATTGAAACCATGGCGTGCCTCAATGACAAAAGTTGAATAGAGTGAGAAAGGCAAATCGGTGACCTGCAGAAGAACATACTATCAATTAGAACCGATTAAGTAATTCGAAATGTAAAGTAGGCCCTAAACTGTAGTAGGATATAAAATCCTAGACTCAAAGGACTAACTGATCATCAACTAATCAAAAATAAAGTGCATACCTGGGACCAGATCATGACACCAGCAAGGAAAGCAAGAGTATGGAGAATTTCATTCTCAGCATTCAGACCAGCTAAAACCAGAAAGTTTCCTGCTTTCTGTAGTTAGAAAGGAATCTTAGATGGTCATGATATAACCATCTGGTTAGGCTACACTAGCACTGGAAATAAGCACTCACCGTCCAAAACCAAGGCAAAACACCGAAGTACAAAATGGCAGAGTCCAGAACTATCGTCACAAATTCGTGGACAAAATTGAGGTAGCTGGAGAAATAGAAAGGAGAATGATATTTAACACTTGCAATTGTAGGTAGAGAAAAAAATAGAAAGAAAGAAAAGCAAGATGCAACAATTAAAAATGTAGAGAAGTGCTCAAAGAGCAAACCTTTTATCAAGACTATAAGCTCTAGATTTCTCAAATTTCTCTTTACTGATTACTCCTTCCAATGTTTTTGGAAGAGTTGGCAGTTTCAATGCAGAATGTTGCCGCAGATCCAAATAAGTTTCAAACATGTACATCAGTATCATAAAACCTGCAAAAAAGGTAATATAAAGAATAGGTGAGAATTATGAACTAATCACGGAAAATATCAGCGCTGGCACATCGATGAGGATGACTAGGACAAAGACAAGTAGAGAACACCAAAGATTCAACCTTCCACAAATGACAAAAGTTTCCAACATCTTGCTATCTCCCAATGGATTATAAGTTATACCGTAGCATTCTCAGTTCAACAGATCTCCAAGAAATACCAAAAAAGTTAGGTCAATAAAATAGACAGCTCAAGACCTTACAAACAATCGATTGCCCTAGTGTTTCCAAAACAGGCTCAACAACAAACCCAATTGGACGAAAACTATAAAGCTCAACAATAGGGCCACTCCATATACATTTCCAAATAGATACCCCACACAAAGAAATGGGCAACCGAGTTCCTCAGTTCTTTGGTTCTAGTAAGAAGATCAAAGAACCGTGAATCTTAAGTAATTCCAATTACTTGGTATGAGCAAAATAGGGCAAAGCTAGAAAAGATGTGTAGTTCCATTGAAACAAAGAAAAGATACTATCTTGAGCATTAAAACCTCATAGTTTGTTGTCTCAAAAGACTGATGAACATTTCAAAAAGAACAAGAATGGAAGTGCACAAGATGAAAGAAAAAGGCAGAAAAAGGAAAAGAACAAGAACAAGAACAAATAACAAGGAATTCCCAGACATGCAAATTAGTGAATCTCATGAAGTCAACATTAAACATACTGCAAAAAAAGCAAAATAATCAAAAACTTGACAAAGAGAAGGAAATGAAGGACCAAAGAAGAAATAAGTGAATTATAGCAGAACAAGAAAAACCCAGGTGTAGAAAGAAAAGGGAAATAAGAGAATACCAACAACAGCTTCCATGTAAGGAAACGCCATGGATTAAGAAATCGGTAGAGAGTAGAGAGAGTGGGGATTTAGTTTTGGATTTCTTCGAATAAAATGGCTTTTGCTGGTAGGCTGCCTATATTGACATTTAGCATCGTCGTCTCAAGGCTCAACGACCCGTTTCGAACCGACTCTTGTAGCCCGTGTACTTGGCCCAACAGCGATTTTTACTCCCATTTTAAAATTATATTCTAGTTTCAATAATGTTTTTAAATAATCATATTCACAATTTTATCTGGACATAAATATTATTATAAATAAAACATTTTACCTTTCGAAAGTCAAATAGATAATTTCAATGTAATATTTTAAAATCTAAATAAATATACACATTTTAAAACAAATTATAGAAAGAACCGATAGATTTCATTTTTACTATATATTTTATAAATATAGATTATATATAAAAAATTTTAAGATTTTGAGTTTTTTATATAAATTTTTTCTTTTTCTTTTTATTCCCTTTATGGTAATTGAGCAGCCCTTCATCATTTAATTACTTCTAGAAAGTAATACCTTAATGCTTATAAAAAGGCGCCTTTTAGCACATGAGTACTTAGGTCTTTATTTTAAGAATGGTAATAAAAAATATAATGAATATGCTACTTCTAGAAAGTAATACCTTAATGCTTATAAAAAGGCGCTTTTAGCACATGAGTACTTAGGTCTTTCTTTTGTTCATTTGGAAGAATGGTGATAAAAAATATAATGAATATAGTGAGTTAATTCCTCACTATATTGAAAGGTATAAAATATTATCTTAAAAGGAAATATAAAAATATTATGCATCCAATTATAATATATAACCAACCTTCTTCTAGTACTAACTAACCAAACACCATAGCAATTATGTTCACTTCAAAGATCATGGCAACTTTAGGTTAAGCATTCCTATCCTAAGCTCCCAATACCTCTATGAGTTCACAATTTAGTTGAAATCAAATTTGAACTCACTTAAATTAATTGAATTTTCAATCAATTCAATTTCAAATTTAACTAATATAAAATTTAATTATTTTTAATAAACTTTTAATTAAATAATATTTTATTGTAATTTTAATTTTTATACATTTTTTTAACTTAATTTGATAAGTTTTAAGTCAGGCCCTTTTTTTATTTTTGTGCTGAGCCCAAATGGAAGAGAGGGGAACCCAGCCCGACTATCACCCCTTTAAAATATTATTTAATCTTTAAATTTTTCTTAAAAAAACTTTTAAACTTTCGTTAAAAATAATAATAAAATATGTAATAATTCAATTTAATTTTTAAACACTATTTAAATTAATAAAACAGAAAGAAGCACGACGTTTTTACCCACGCAGATATTTGTTCAAGGGCCTGGTTACTTTCTACCAGCCCAATACCTCCGGCTGGGCTTAAGAATCTGCTTTAGGAGTGCCATTTTAGGTACATTCCAGTGCTCAACATGCCTGAAAGACGAACCATATCAAAAAACCCAAAAGAAAAGCCGAAACCTAGCGTGGATTGTGGATTACATTGAAAACTCACCTGCATACTCTTCCAGATTCCTCATCAAAGAAATACTCTGTGTATCCAGTAGCTGTCACAAATCATAACACAGTCGTCAGGATTCAGTAATATGAATTGTGAGCTCCAAAGTAGCAGCAGGAGGGGTTACCTGAAAGAATGGGTTTCCAGGGGAATCTCATGGTACAACTAAATTTCCAGTGTCCAATTCCTTTATCCTATAAGCATGCTTTATCATTAACATCTTATTGACCAAACTTGAGCAATAAATTGTTATCTGAAAGTATAATCCACGACCAACCTCAAGATCTTCCCACTTCATAAGTTTCATATTTGATTTCTCAAGGAGTAACCCGAAATTTGTACAGTTCCTTTTGAAACGACCAAGACCTTTGAAAGAACCAGCAGGATCAGCGAATTCACAGTCCTCTTCATACACTTGGAGTGTGAGGTTACCTACCGATTTTGTAATTACAAACAATTACAAGAATGAAGCAACAGAATAAGAACCAGTCCAAAAAGATATTTAAAACCTGTAACGAAGTACGATCTCTCAAAGTCCTCGTTAATCTTTTCCACCACTATTGCACGGTCAACAGTTCCCGACTCATCAACGGCCAGGTTAGAGTCCTCCCGAGTCTCTACAGTTTTGGACGGTGAGCGGAAAACAGAAGCAGCAATTCCCAAAAGCTCGGAGCCGTACCACGCTATCTTCAACAGAGCATTCTCTGGTTTTCTGGATTCAGATGAATCGGCGATCGGGTTCTGCTGCCCTTCGCATCTTATTATTGTATTGATTTTACTGCCACGATAGTTGGGCAAAAGAGCGAGACGGTTATGGTGGTGCGAGTTGAGACGAGCAACAGTTACTGGACAATTGACCAAAAAGGTCGCCATTTGTGATAAAAGTGCTTACAGGAGTCGATTGGTTTCTTCGGCCTTTGAAATATCTAAGCCCGCGAAAAATGGTGGCCATAGAAAAAGTTTGGTAAGGTTTTAAATATCAGTTTGATCCATTAGGAAAAATCTTAAATTAGTCAAATTTTTAATTTAATTTCTATTTCTAATTTAATTTAATATTTTTTAAAAATTAATCAATATATTAATTAATCAATTAATTTTTATAAACCAGTTAATTTTTATTTAATAATTTTTTTAATTTAAATCATTTTTAAAATTCTTTAATTTTTCCGGATTCATACAAAATATTCAATCGATAACAAACAATGGAGGTGCTATCTTAGATAATATGGTCATAATTATAACAAATTACGATATTGGTCAATAAGAACAAGCAAAAAGTGACAATTGTACAAGACAAGCTGCAAATAACAGTTTTACTGGAGAAGTGTTCATCGGGAATTTGTTCCCACTAATTCCATCCGTCTCTCATTCTCTTTTACATCTATATCTCAGGTAAGTTTTATGGAATGTGTTGCAATGGAAGACATGCAAAGAGGGAAAGCAACTAGCTGAACATAATTGAGGACCTAAAGCAGAAGGCAAGCTCTATCACAAGATACGATCCCCTATAAGTCATTGAGTCCAGCTCAAGGCATTGGCTTATATCACACAAACAGTCAGCAGAAGCTAAAAATATTTCCCTGGAAAATGGTCAAAGCCCGTGCTTACCCATTTGGACAGATAATGAAATTGCTTCGATCAAAAAATGCATAGACTGAAACAGTGGCACGAGAGCCTTTCCTTTCTGATCTTGTTTCTAGCTTCCCCAAAAAACTGCCACCGAAAAGGTTGTATAGGATCAAGCAGTGAGAACAAATGCGATAGTTTACTGGTTGGTTGATCCTAAATTAGCGTATCATCTCAATGGCAGAAGGTAAAATATGAAACTTCCTGGGAAGGAACCCCAAATGTTCTCCATCAGACTGAACATAAATGTTGCCACCTTCAGATATGTCCTCAACTTCAATGGAGTAGACACTGATTGGCAAGGGAAAGTGGAAGTTAAACATAACAATAATTGTCCAACAATGTGGAAAAAGAAAATCATGACAAGACAACTGAAAGTGATTATTTCAAAATACAGCTTTGTCTGGAAGAAAGGCTTACCTTCTTGAAGTTACATTTTGCACCAACAAATGTGTTCCCTGATATAATTTGTGTAGTTTCAGAATAAAGTCGTACCACTTGAAGTCCTGAAGAACAACAACCTGCAAGAACACCATCATAGTAAATCCAAGCTGATAAAACTCTCAATTGCCGGTAGTGATTTTGACAGATGGTTCAGCACTCACCTCAAAATTTCCGTTGGCAAGGTCAGCATTTGGGGTTATTTTCATACCACCACCAAAGTATTTTGCATTTCCTATGCAGAGGGCCGTTACTTGAGAGCATGTTTCCCACTCACCACCATTTATCTACATACATAAAATTCCATGTTAGATTATTAGCACCAAGCCATAATGCTATGTATGTATGATAATGAATGATTAGAACATGCAAATTTTTATACATCAACCCTGTAATAAAGAAAGATTAGAACATGCAAATATTTATACACCAACCCTGATCCTGAGGTCCTGATTTTTATGCCCCATAAAGGCTTGTAGAGCACCAATAACATAGCATAAGTTACCGAATCTTTTATATCTAGATGCATAGTAGCCAGCCTTGGCACTCCTGCGGATTAACAAACTGCAATGAGACCACAATGATTCGTATGCCATTAATTAAGACAATTCCAAGAGTTTCTAGTGATCTTTACAGATGAATGTCAGCAACATTTATAAAGTAATGTGACTCTTCACTTTCCCCAGTGATGACACCAACATCAATCTGTGATCTCAACCCTGAAGCACAGCCACCATCAGAAATGATTAAAAAAAAAAGTGCACAGATTAAAAAATATCTAAAAGGTATTCAACAATGAAAAACTTACCAAGTTTTGGAAAATCAAGTTTGAAATAAGGGAAATTAAGAAGAATAAAAGACAAGAAAACAGAGAAAAATTAAGAGTACCTTTAGCTATTCGATCAACGGCTTCAAAAGGATCATTTTTCCTAATAAAAACAAATAAAAATAAACACGTATGTCATGATCAAGATCGGATGGTATGTCATAAGAATATCATACCAGATTTGTCCACATTGATGTAGAACCAACTAACCATCCCAATGTTCTTGCAAAATCAGACCCAGTCCCTAAGGGGATAAGCTGCAGCAACATACATCACAATCACATTAACCCTTGAGAAATGCAAGCCATGTGCTGCATGTTGCATACATCAGTAAAAACCTAACTTTGTCAGACAAAACCAAAGGCAAGTAGACTTTGATAGTTACTCACACCAAGAGCAGTTGAATGGGCAGCCTCCTTATTGTGATGTGTTACAGGTTTCCCAGCCCAGAAGAATCCATTGACAACCTACCATATGCAAGAAGAATTTCATGAGTAACCAATAATTCTCCCACATACCCATGCATATTGACTAGAATGACAACATAAGCATGTTGATTACTTGGGAAAAGTTTAAAAAAGTAATCATTTCATATTCCAACTCCAGTATGACTTTGCTCTTCACTAATTTAATTTCATCGATACAAACTGCTAATTTGGTTGCTGGTTTGATTAACAAATGAAGGGCTTGATCTCTAGAGTACACCAAATTTATCTAAACAAAATTGTGAACATAACATGCAATATATTGAATTTTACTTGATAAGAAATTAAACCTCATGAAGCGTGCCATCACCTCCAACTGCAATTACAGCATCTGCACCCTCCCGAATTGCCTGAACATTTATAGTATAGAGTTGTTCAAATAGTTAAAAAGAAACCCAAACCAAGCTCAAGCACAACCCAGAAAAGCTCCAACAACCTACCTCCCTTGTAATGTCAATTGCATGATAAGGACCTGACGTCAACGATTCGCATATCTGCTCATAAGTACGTAATACTTACAATTAGCCCAACAAAGATAAAGATGAACAACAATTCAAAGAGAAAATGCTATAGAAGCAGCAATGAGACTAGAAAACCAATGACATAAGGAAGGAACGCCCACATTGCAATGTCTATCGAGGCGAGAGCGAAGATATGGAAGCAGCTTTTTCCATTGTTTGCCGGTCGTCCCATTAGCCCCTGCTCCAATTAAAAAATAGCGATTATAAACAACTTGAGGTACAAGTACACTAAATCAAATAAGTTTCTATAAACGGAAAACCCTAATTGCGAAAACGAAAAGAGAAAATTGAGAAGAAAATGAAAGCCGAGTAGCACCATTAGGATTGACGATGAAGACGAGATCGTGATGTGGAGAAGAGGAGGAGGCTCCACCGCGAAGGCTCGATAGGTCAGGAGCCATTGGATGCTCTGCTCTTACGACCCATGATTTTGCCATTTTAGATGATAACGATGATACAACTCTCCTAATGTTATCAGTACCTGATTGCCCCTTGAGCGCTAATACTTTGATTCAATCTACTGATATTATATAAAAATCTTATGATATTAAAATTTTAAACGATTATTCTTTTTTTTGAGCCTATCATAAGTCAATTCTCAATTCAATTTTAATTCATTTAATGTAATTAAAAAATTATTTTATGAAGATCATACTTCATGACTCAGTTTGTATTTGGTTTGGGCTGGTTACCTCACAAGTCAGGTATTGTCTCTGAGGTGGCTCAACCTAGCTCAGTGGTGAGAGCCGTGTGTCTCAACGCAACAAAACTCTGAGGTCAGAAGTTCGAGTCACGCACTCAACCCTTCCACACCCACAGAGGTTGAGCCACCTCAGGGACAATACCTGATTGGTGAAGTACCCAGCTCAAACCAAAAAGGTGCAGTGGTGAGAGGCGTGCGTCTCAACGCAACAAAACCCTGAAGTCGGGGGTTCGAGTCACGCACTCAACCTCTCCACACCCACAAAGGTTGAGCCACCTCAGGAACAATACCTGACTGGTGAGGTAACCAACCCAAATCAAAATTTTTGTTGCATTGAGACGCACGCCTCTCACCACTGCCTCTCACCACTGAGCTACGTAGCCCAGTGGTAAGAGGCGTGTATCTCAACGCAACAAAACCCTGAGGTTGGAGGTTTGAGTCACGCACTCAACCTCTTCACACCCACAGAACTTGAGCCACCTCAAAGACAATACCTAACTGGTGAGTTACCCAACCCAAACCAGTATTCAATGATCTTCTGCTTAAAAAATGAAGAAAACTTTTTCATAAATTTGGTGTTTGGAGTGATTTATAAATGACTCAATCAAATAATCCATACTTCTCGTTTTACTGACATTTTAGGAGAACGGTGAAAAAATCTAAATGATTATTATCAGCTGAACTGCAATACATTTAAGTCACTTCTGTTGAATTATTAATGATTAAATTAAACTTTATTTAATAAAATATTATGTCTAAAATAATAAACACTTAAAAAAATTATTGGAACTCGTAATAACGTAAAACATTTTTTGAGTGATTTGAAAATTTGAATAATTTTTTAAAATTAGTAAAACTACAAAATAATTTCTCATCTTTTATCTTTTATATTATATAAATACCTTATATATAATGGACACTTAAAAATATTTTTTATTTTTATTAAATAGATATTTTTAAGGCTTTATTTATTAACCTGTTTTTTAGTTTATTTATTTATTTACTTGTTTTATTTTTTATTTTGATTATTTACCTTTTATATATTGATTTAGTATTATTTTATTTCTTATTTCTTATTTTTATATTTTATTTATACAAACTTATTTATTAAATACTTCCCTACTAAGCCTAAATATTTTTTTGTAATGTCTTGTTTGATTTATTTATTAACGAGTCTTCTTTCCTAATTATGTATTTATTTACTTGTTTTATCTTATATTTTAAGCTTCTATCTTGTTTCATATTTATTGTATTATTTATTTAATATTTTATTTAAACAAATTTTTTGTATTTTATTAGTATTTTTATATGTTAGGTTTTTTATTTTTATTTTTAATATATATATATATGTATATATATTTCTTTTGTCATGTGGCTTATCAAAAATAGTCTCTCTAATTAAGAGTTAGGTTGTGTACAACAAAACTTCCTTAGCCTTGCATTTCAATGATACTTTTATTGGTAGTTATTGATGTAGATTTTTTTCAGATTTAAAATAAGAAAATTCTCAAAAATTAACAAAATTAAAAAGTAATTTTGGGTATTATATATATACACACACATATATATATATGTATATATATCATTTAACAAGTTAGCTAATTCAACAGCTATGCTAATTAAGAATGCAAACAAAGAGATTTACACAAATTTGAAGATTAATTATATGGATGTAAGACTCAACTTTGGTCCCCCTCTCGCTCGTTCATCTTAATCCCCTTTATGCACATCAGGGTAAGCAAATTGGGTTGGACCATCAATCAATCAAACCGTGAATTATTTTTTATTTTAAACATTATGATAAATTAATCTGACTCGAAGAATCGAAGTTAGAGTTTGTACTTAATTATAATTGAGCTTATTCAAACCAATCCAATTCCGATTTAAAAAAATTCGAGTTCAAGTTTGGGCTGTCTGAAGCTCAATTCAGCACTGATGTTCAATGCACAAGGACAATGATATTCGAAGTTTCAAACCATAATAAGGTTAGGCTGCTAATTTAGTACGTTGAAACAAAACCAGATATGCAGATGATGATGAACCTTATCTCCTCGCCCTGCCCTTTGATTTGGATTCAAAGTGGTGTTTCTTCAACTTTTTCTTCCGTTGTACCACAGTTTGGCTAGTGCCTTCTCTGAATGGCATCCCCATTAAGGCCAACATTCTCTGCCCTTCTCGGTCCGTGTTGGCGGTGGTTGCGATACACACATCCATTCCCCGGGGCTTGCCGAGTACATCAAACCTAATTTCTGGAAACACACTCTGCTCCCGGATTCCAATGCTGTAATTCCCATGACCATCGAAGCTATTCGGACTCAAGCCCTGGAAATCCCTTGCCCTAGGAAGTCCCAAATTGATGAGTCGATCTAAGAATGAGTACATCACCTGCAGAAATAGAAACACTGAGCAAGATCAGGTGCTGAAATCAATTTAGATTAGTAGAGAAAGTACAGACTGATTCAAAGGAAGAAACATACATCCAATGTTAAACTAATAAGTCCAGGACAAAATGATGAAGATGCATTCCCAATCAAATACAACTAGCAAGAACATATGTGAAATTGCAGATGGTACGGTACTTTTTCCTGCAGTGTGACAATACGTGAAGTGTGATATAAATGAAAAAATGCCCAAAAGACTCCCAACACTAGGGCACTTGGGTTTCCGGTCTTCCGAGAGGAGCCCGGAAGGCAAACACACAATAATCCTAACGTTGGATCTTTGAACTGAGACCTAGGCCAGAAGAATCTTGGAGTTTAGACATTCATACATATCAAAGTGCAATACCTATCATTAACTTGGAAGTATAACCCACGGTCTTCTTCATGATGTTACATTCAAGTATAACATTGCAACTTCTCTTACCAGTTTTGCGTCGAATGATCAAGTTTCTAGTATGGCTTTTGGGAACCAAATAATACTGTAATTGCCAATAAATATAGTAATCATCTATAACAGTATAAACTAAGCATCTCAAAGTTTCAAGTTCGCAGTGTCGTGGACATTAGCGCCATGAAATTTGAGTTTCCATTAAACATGTTTTGAACACCATCCCGCATTCAAAATCCAATAACAAATTCACTTTATTATCTGTTAATAGAGAAGTTATTACAGTAAAAACGTGAAGCAAACTCACATTTCCTCGGAGTGTGACAGCAATCCCAAGAGGTTGACCCTCTCTGATCTTGAAGGTGGCAATGGAGTTCCTAGCTCGCGTCTTAACCGGTCTCTGCCCTGTAATCAATGCCAAATCATTCATTGCCGCTTCCAAGCCCTTGGCATTCTGTGCAGCATCTCCAATCCCACAATTCACCACAATTTTCTCAATTTTCGGGACCTGTGCGGTGTTACAACGTAAGCCCCAAAATCCCCAACCTTATCTAATACGATGTCCTTACAAACTTAAAAGGGTATGGACTCGAATACCTGGTGGATGTTAGTGTAAGAAAATTCTTCTTTGAGCAAAGGAACGATTTTCTCGAGGTAAGTGGTCTTGAGTCGATTGGCCTTCTCTGACTCCGACTTCTCTACCAGCACTGCTCCTGTTGCTCGAATCGACACGACACCATTGCCGTTTCTTGGGTTTCTGTGTGACACGAGTATTGATGATGGAGGTAAGAGTATGGAGTACTGGCCCCGATACGACAACGCAGCTGGGTTCAAGATTGACGCAGACGCCATTAGAAGTTGGGATTAAGTTTCTCCGTAAACCAGAGCGAGGGAGGAGAGAGTGTCAAAATGAAGGATTGGCCAGTAATACTATGGCACCGGATTTCTATTTATCTACAACACACCCATCAAATTGAAGTCAATGGTTGGGCCTTTTGCAATTTTAAGCAACACCGGTGGTGATTACTGGGTAGAGGTATTATGTGAATGAGAAGAGATAAGTTATAAGTTAAGAGTTAGGCGCCCTGTCGTTATTTTCAGTTTTGCCATTGGCCACATTGATTAATTTTGACTCCTCTCGGCTCAGCAAAATGCAACTTCGATAGTAGAACAATAAGGGAACAAATACTATATATCGGCGGATAAATGGAATGATATTCATTGTGTAGGTATCGGGCATAAATATTGGTTGATACCACTAGGTTTTTGTTTGGTACTGGTCTATGTCTAATATATGACTTCAGATCCTCTGTCCCGTTAAGCCTGCACCTATTCTGTGCCAAAATAAAACGTCGACGTTTTCCTTTGATTTAAACCAGCTTCCACTTCGTCTACGTCTCAGCTTCACGGTCGTCTAAGCCGAGTCGATGCTTCCTTCTCTTTTTTATTTTGCTTCCCGCTTCACTTCTTCAATCTCACTCTCAACCTCACAGAAGATCTGAACCCAACCTCATAAATCCATTTCATTTACTGGTTAATAGTTTTAACTGCTCTTAGTGTTTGGTCTGTCCTTTTAAGGCATACTCGCCACGTTCTGAACTTTGGATTCTGACTCTTTCTCTCTCTCTCTCTTCCCTCCCCTCTCTGCATATATACGACTTCGCCTTGCTGTGTACTTGGGTCTCTTTCCATTGAAGTGGGTATCAGAGAGTTCGATACTTTCGGTTGTATCTTGATTAAGGTCCCGGGACCGTTTGGTTGATCGGGGGTTGTAATAGTATTTTTTTGGTCTCTGGGGAGGTTGTGATCAGGTTTTTCGTTATGACAATGGCAGAAAATTAAGCGGATGATGATCAAAAGGAGGTAAGTAGTGGGCCCAAGTCTCCTTGGAAGGCTCCGGTGTTGGCCGACACTTCGGTGATGGGCAGCGAGGCCGAGTCTTGGCCGCCGCTTGCTGACTCTCATCAACAGCGCTCTAAGAATAATGATTCCACCGCAAAACCGCCGTATGCCGTTGCCGGAGATGGTATTGGGACTGCGTCACCTCCGCCACCTTCGTCAGAGGTAGGCCAACTTTCTGTTTCGGTAATGATTTTAGAATGATCATGTAACTTGTGTCATGGTTTATCGGTGACTACATGGTGTTTCAGATCCGAAATATTTCATATGATCTTTTTTAGGAGTCGATAGGAGTCAGATCAGTATTATGGGTCCTACAACTGAAGTTGTTCTTGAAATGCCAAAAGTTAAAGGACTTAATCACTTATTGCATGCTGTTCACGTAAGAGAATTCTTCTACTTCCTTCTTCACCAAACTAACCAAAATTTTAAGGCGGCACCAGTTTTATAATATTTTGATGTATCAACAATGTAATAAAGCCTTCTCTAGAGAGAGAATATTGTATATGCCTTTTCTGTCTGCCATTACTCAACAAATACATGTTCTGTATTGGATAAAATGAAATGATATGGAGAGTAGTAGCTTTATGATACTTTCGTAACTTGATTTAGGTCTCTATGCTCGTGACATGTTTTTGTTACTGTTCTGAATTGAATCAAACAAAATTATCTGAAATCTTCCATGGTGCATATCTTTAGAAACATTTTGAATGCTCTCGGACTCACTGCCCTGCTATTCTGATTATGAAGTGGTTGCTTGCCTACCACTATTGTACTTATTTTTGTTATACAAGTGTGCTCTTATATAACTATCATAAAAATTGTTGCATATTTTGGCATGAGGTTTTCCACACATTAAGCTATTAGGAAACACTTCAGTTTGGTAAAGGTATAGCGGGACCCCCATTCCTGTGCAAATCATATTTAGCAACTTGTAAGGTGTCTTTAGGAAGGCTGAATATGCTTTGGTATCATGCAAACAATTGCACTAAGTTTCACAATGCGGTGTCTTGAAGTTTGATGATCAATGGTTCCTCTTTTGTGATATTTTACTTCAATGGTTCCTCATTTGTGATATCCTTTAAGTAGAATATAGTTATGCACAATTTGTTTTCTTTCTGCTAAGTTATTTGCATTGTCCAGGAATCAGTAGCACAACAAAAGTCACATGGTTCTGGAAATCCTAATTTTTCGCATAGATATTCATCAAGGCATCAAAAATCAGGCTCTAAACGCAACCCAAATGGAGGACCTCCTTTTCCCGTACCCTTACCTTACATGCAACCCTACATGCAACCTGTTTTTCCCGCTGTCGTACCTACTCCTTATATTCCCTTTTCTGGATATGCTTACCCTCCTGGTCCTTCTCCTTTTCCTAGTGCTGAAACACAATGGGTAAAGAGTGGGGCTGAGACATCGCCGGCACAGCCTTTTGTTCCACCTGGTAATGTTCAGCCTCCATTAAGAGGTGATGGCAATGCTTATGTTGTAGATTTTTCACATAGAAGACCTAATGTCGGGGAATCAGGTGATCACTTGAACCATCCATGGCATCATGAAAGACCCCTAGTTCCCGGTGAGCCTATCCCGTTGCAACAGGGTATGGGGCCGAGGACTTTTGTCAGGCATCCATTCTTTGCACCAGCTCCAGGTTTTGTGGTTGGTACAACCTTCAACGGTAATCTTTTTTTTTTTTTTATATATACCTGTAATTGAGTTAAATAAGTATAAATAACTGCCAATTTTTAACTTTTTATGCCTTTGCTTCAATCATCTGTTTATTTTTCTTTTGTTGTAAGATTGTTTGAGATTCTTACCAGTTGAAATGCTGTGAACTCTTGATGCTGTCCATTATTAATGTTGTGTGTATATGTTTCGTACAGGACCACCTATATACTATTTTCCTGTTCCCCCTCCTGGTCCTTTCAGGGGACCTCATCCATCACAGTTTTACCCTTTGAATCCAGGGACACATGTACTTCCTCAAGAGATGCAAGCTTTAAAGGATAACATAGTAAGACAAATAGAGTATTACTTCAGGTAGGTAATCTCAAAGAACAGTTGGGTATGTGCTATACTGTTTGTTTTCTTTTCCTCTCTCTCCCCCGTCTTTCGTTCTCTCTCACACACATAGACACACACAGAATGAGGTTTATTCTGACATAGTGATATTGCAAATGCCATTAACACTTTGCCGTTCTCTTTTGTCAATCTATTATTAGTGTTGGATATATTTGCGTTTCATAATTTGTCTCTGCTTATCATCCTTCATATTTAGGAAGTTAGCTTGCTAAGACCTGATAGCAATCAAGTCAAATGACATCTGCTAGATGGGTGTTGAAAATCCATTACCTTAAAATGGAAATCTGACGACATGGGCAGCAATACTCTGAACTAGGAAATGAGTGTGCTATGAGTTCTTTTTTTGGATCTTAATTGATCCTGACGATTTGTTGGGGTGGGGGGGTGATACGACACCTCCAACACATTAGGAGTCTTATTATGATTAGGAGTCTTATCTTTTATTACGATTAGAAGTCTATCTTTTATTACGATTAGAAATCTTATCTTTTATTACAATTAGGAGTCTATCTTTTATTGTGATTAAGAGTCTTATCTTTTACTACGATTAGGAGTCTATCTTTTATTGTGATTAGGAGTCTAGCATTATAAATATCTGATTATTAGAACAAGTAAGTAGGTTTTTGAGAAATTGATTCCTTTGTTTTGGAGTTTAGTCCTCTCCATACGGACTGACTTGGGAGTTTAAGATTCTTGCTCCCAAATTTATCAATAAAATCCTATTATTCAGTTACTTCTATTTTCCTTCTTTTTTAGTTGTGATCAGGGGGATATGATAATAGGACTCCTTATGAAACTTCGCTAAAAGAAACGATTTTTCAATGTTGTTGTACAACAGTTAGTAACTTCCTAACTTTTTGTGGCAGTGATGAAAATCTGCAAACGGACCACTACCTAATATCCCTGATGGATGGCCAAGGATGGGTTCCAATAACAACAATTGCTGACTTCAAAAGGGTAAGTGTTGTATTGCAGCTTATCTCATGCTTGATTATTGAAACTATATAAATGCTAGTACTTGGCTCTCTTTGCCTTTCTGATGCATGTTGTTTAATATGAGTTTGTCTACTGACTCTTTCGTGCGAATCTTTTTATATTTTATTAAACTATGCCATTCCTCAGTTTTCTACCTCAAAGTTCTTGTTTTCAATTTGCCTCTTACTTGCAGCAAGTTTATCTTGTTGTACTAGCAAAACTCATGGATCTAATGTTTCATCTTACAGGTTAAAAAAATGACAACAGATATACCATTTATCCTTTATGCACTACAAAGTTCTAGTGCAGTGGAAGTGCAGGTTTGATATCTTGGTTTTAAGGTCCTTAATTTGATCATAAGATGATTCAGACAGAGAACAAACTTTTTGATAGTATTGCGCTATTACTGCCTATGCTTTCTGTTCTTTTCTTAGTCAACATGTTGAGATAATGCAGATGCTTTTCATCTAAAATTGATCTTTCTCCTTGAACATAATTTTCACATAGATGTGCTTTCCTTAAAAGTATTATAAATGTTAAACTGCATCGTTTTCAAGATGAGTTGAAATCTTTTTTCTGTTCTTCTGTCGTCCCTCCTTTGGATTAGTTACAAAAGTAGATATCCACTTCTGTTCCCTCTTTCAGATAGTTTTGAAGAAATGGAAGAAATATTTATAGAATGTAACACTTTATTCATAGTCTTACATCAAGCCAATTATATATTCCTTTGAAGCCTAAGAAATGATCATGTTAGGTATTGACAATTTATAGGGACTTTTTTTTTCCCCTTATGAGACTGACTGATATTTAACTCTAATCGCAGGTTATTTACTTGGTGTATTCAAATTTGTCATGCTTTTTCTTTTTTGTTCCCAATAGCTTTTTTCTACATTCCTTGGATTGCTGTATTGATAGGGTGACAAGATAAGGAAACGTGAAGACTGGCTAAAGTGGATCCCATTGTCCGCTGAACATGCATCATCTGAGGATAAGACTTCTGTGGACCAAATTGTTGA
Organism: Erythroxylum gracilipes; assembly: GCA_026413385.1. NCBI lineage: Eukaryota > Viridiplantae > Streptophyta > Magnoliopsida > Malpighiales > Erythroxylaceae > Erythroxylum > Erythroxylum gracilipes. The sequence goes on from JANZLC010000004.1 coordinate 2,817,948, forward strand.
GAAGACTAGTAAAGATAATACACGGGATCCCATCGAAGAAAATTCTGAAGTTTCATCATGTGCTGATTTGGATGGGCAGAGATTACCAAATGGTGATATTTCAGATATCTTACAAGATGGTAAAACCGAAGATGAAGGTGAAAAGCAAGCAGCTGGTGATGGACATGCAGATTCAAGTGAAAATTGCACTTCTGAATTAAGCATGATCTCAAATCTTGGGCTGAGCTACTGTACACACCAGCCAGACCATCCAGAAGTTGGTGAGCCAACAATTTGCAATAATTATGTAAACGAAGGATTGGTACAATCATCAAATCCGGCCGCAAAGAATCTTGATCCTTTTTCCAGTGATTTTGGAAATACCTTTATGCTTGATGAGGAGCTAGAGCTTGAGCAGAAGATAATTAAGAGTGATGATCATTATCAAGAGAGAAGGTACTCATATTCATATTCTTGTTTGGATCTTTCATATATATATATATATATATATATATTCACATTATAACCATACTTGGTAACTTAATTTTGCCAAGTATTTGTTACCAGTTATCTTCTAATGAATGCTCTAAAGTTTAAGGTAAAATTCGGAAATGCATATAGGGATTTCTGTGACTTCATCACAAATGCGAGATTTTTAGATTTATAGCATTTTAAGTTGTGGAACATTGGAGTAATTTAAGCTCTTCTTAGATAAGAGAAGAACACAGGATATTTATGCTGAAATGCAATCTTTTTAAATTTGGGAAACTAGAAATCTTTGTAAACTCTTTTTCCTGAGTTTTTCATAAAATTTATGACATATTTGTAAAATACTTCAAAGATGCTTTCCACAGTTTCTTTTTCAAGTGGTTGGCTTTTTTTCTATTTAAAAGCACATTAATTACAGTTCTAATTGTACTTTCCATTTTGATGTTTATTATATTTATATGATATTAATAATTGTAACCTTATTACATTGCTTAAAAGGGAAAATTAGTTTCAAGTTACAATAAATAAGAATAGTTTCATTTTCTTTCCAAGTTTTTTACAAAGAAGGAAAATAAGGAAATGTAAAAGAAAACTTGTAGTAGGAATCATAAATTAGGAATCATAAATTCTTTCTACAACTGCATAAGCAATTAGGTGTTCTAAATGGGGAATAAGTATTTGCTGGGAAGTTTTGTATTTACTGTTCCTCACAAATAGATTCTTGAAGGCAAAGTTGGAAGTTAGAGGCCACTGTCAATATGTAAATGATTAGTTATTCTTTGAGGAGAGGCAAACAATGGTTTAATAGATTCCACGAAAGCTATGATATTGAAAGTGCATCTTATTGCAAAGTTTAGCGAGGGCATTGGGAGGGATAGAGGCTAATCCAAGGAAGATACTGTTTCTATTCACAAATAAACAGTTAACTCAAACTCTCTCTCTCTGGGTTGTCATGTACCACATTCATCATTCCCTTAGTCTGCGGCATATTCTAATTGGTGATTTTGAAGGTCATTGCTGTACATCCTACCATACAATCTGTCCCTCATGATTGTGAGGGAACCTAACATTTCTTTGCATGATGATTGTTCTTCTGCTAAGGATTTCTCTGAGAGGCAAGATCAACCAACTCTAACTTCGTTTACATGCCATATGGCACTTTGAATTTCTAAAATCCTTGTGTCGGAGTTGTCTCTCAATTTCAGGCAATGGAGAAAAAAAATCTAAAAGTCAATGATGCTTGAAAACTAATGAACTAACATAAACCTACAAACTTCTTTTGAAAGACTGATATTGGTATAAACTGTTTGATGAGATCTCTCATCTTAGAGGCATTGATACATTGTCGAATAACTGTTTGGTCAAAAGTTTTACATTGTTAGTGTGTATTGTACTGGATCTTATACTAATTATGATAAAATATAGTTTGTCTTTTCTTTTGTGGATATGCTATTCTTTAGCTTCTAATGGTCGTGATTCTTTCCTCATTGGTTCAACTCTTAGCGCATCCTCATTCCTTCTATTGAATGATACGATATAGGAGGTCTAATTCTTATATGACACAAATTTAGACGCGCACTCAAATTTCTCATGGTATTTTAATGTCAACATCATTTTTGACTTGAGAGAAAGGAAATTGGATTCATTCGGTCTTTCTCGCACTCACCATCCAAAATGGAAACTTTGATTCTGGTATTGGATCTTAGACTAAGAATAAGTCATATTTATGCAGCGGGACTGTCTATATATATGCATATGTCTCTGAAAGAAAAGAAAAAGGAAAGAACTTTCTTGATTGAATTTATTGTTTTTGGAGAATGAGAGAAATAGAATAGAGATTGAAAAATGGAACATTGTGGATTCTGTTTATGTTATTCAAACTTTCTATTTGAGATGAAATCTAAATAAAATATTAGTTTTCTTTCTTCCACTGAATTTGAATAATTTTTTAGGTTAATTAGTATTATTCTCATCACAATCTTGCTAAACTTCGATTATATTTGTACAACTTTGCACCTATTATAATATATACCATAAACAAATGTTTTCCTGAGCATTACATTTGTTACTGCTAACAATGCTCTTATGTCAAGTTTTCACACATTAATGATTGTGATTTAATAATTGTGATTCTTGTATTAGTTATTTTGCTATTGTGATATATACTTAGGCTAATGTTTAACAACAATTTATAAAATAGGGTGTCTTCTATAATGGATTTCGTATCTGGAGAAATGTTACCTCTTCATTTCTTTCTTACATGCATAATACCAAAGTTAGTGCTTCTAATTCTTACATTATGACATGCTGAGTGAGTATCACCTGTATTTAATTGCTCTAATCTATATATGTTCCTAGACATGATGATGAAGAAGATGAGATGGTTGTCAATGATCAAGATGTGCAGAGGCTTGTGATTGTAACCCAGGTATTATTGTTTGCCAGAATCTTTTATACTTGTAAAAGAGTATGCTGAATTTAATGTTAACATATGCTCTTTTAGTGGGTATGCATATACCATGGCATTTCAATGTGAAGTGATAACTTGGATGATGCTATACATCAATGGTTTAGCTTGGTCAAATGTATCTCTATTGCTTGCTGTTATAGCCCTTATACTGTCTGCCATACTTGTCAATGTTCTTAAGAATCTAGAGCTTTTCAGATATTCAATTGATAAAGCAATTTACGTGTTTCAGTTATAGACTGTAGATCTGAAGCAACAAGAATGCTTTATCGTGTCTTCGATGAGACCAGTGCTTTACTTATGGCATATGACCTAATTTTATACAAGAATATCAAGACTTTGAAATCATAAGTGATTTCCATCTCAAGGTTGACTTTTTTCTCTAGCAATTGATGCAGGAACTTCCTCCATTATCTTGGGTAATTCTCAGATGGAAATTCACTTTGATAAGTTTGGAAATATATGCTCTTCTTAGAAGTTTATAGAGGCTTGTGTTACCCATCTTAATATTGCGGTGTAACAAAACATGATGGTTTTATTTTTGGATGCTATCTTTACTATTTAGAATATTCCCCTTGAACTTCTAATCTGTGGAAGATTTTACTATACCAAGTTGGAAGTATTCTTCATGAAAGTTTGCCCCCTTTTCCATCAAAATACCAGTTGAATCAATGGAACTTGAAAAAAGAAAGCATAATAAACCCACGTTTAATAGTAATATCTCCTTAGCACTGCCTAAAAGGTTTCATCCCATGGTATAGACTAAGTTTTTCAATCCACTTTAGTAATGATGCTTGGGAATTAAACAGTTGCTTCCATTCTTTATACTTCAAGGAAATTGGTTGCTTTTCCATTGCTATTCTTTTCATTATAACTGTGCGTGCATCTCTGCTTAGGATTTAATTTTTATTCATGTTGCCATATGATCAATGCTTGTGTGTTTGAATGGACTATGGTTTATTGACATTTTTGTCACATTGCATCTTTGGTATGCAGAATACCATAGTGAGCGAAGGATCAAACTTGGGTGGTAAAGATTCAAAATCCATATCAAATGAACTTGCTCATGCAATAAATGATGGCCTCTATTTTTATGAACAGGTTGAGTATTGTACTCTCATACTTCTATACTGGTTTTATAGTTGCAAGTGCTACTGTTTTCATTTATAGTCCTTTAGCACTATAAAATTTTCTGAAGCACTTCCAAATCTCAGGAACTGAAGACTAAACGGTCAAACTCTCGGAAGCATAGTTCTAGCTATGATAACAAAGATGGAACCCCAAGGTCTGCCTGCAGTGGTTCAGGTGTCTCAGGCTTGAAGGCCAGTGAAAGTTCTGAAGCCGGTGGCTGTGAAGAATCTGGAAGCTTGAATAATCTGAGGAAACAAAGTAAAGGTTTCCCCAAGCATCTTACATCCCACAAGCAGCGATTCTTTTCCAGCAATTATCGAAATCATGGCACTGGTCGCAGTTCTTTTGGGCTCATATCAGAAAGTCCACCAAGTAATTCAGTGGGATTTTTCTTTAGTTCTACACCTCCTGAAAATCACAGGTCAGTGCAAAATAATTTTTACTGACTTTGAGTTTTTGGCCAAAGTTATGTGCCAGTTCAGGAACATTATTCTCTCTCTTTATCTAGAATTTCCTTTTTGAGGGACCAGAGTTTCAGTAATTACTGATTTTATAAAAATTGACGACATTCCTATTTTGACCTGCTCCTTTTGAGGGGACTTTAACTGAGACTACTGGACTTGGGGGAGCGGGACAGGGAATGTGCTACATAACTACAAAGCTTATTGGGGTTTGACTTGATCTTTAATTCACTAAACTAGTATGCTTCTGATTACAGCACCAGGTGTTCAAAGTTGAGTGGTTCACCACACGGTGTGTCAGGCAGTAGTCCACCCGTGGGTTCCATGCCCAAGTCCTTTCCACCATTTCACCATCCTAGCCATCAGCTTTTAGAGGAAAATGGCTTCAAACAGCAGAAGTAAGGGGTTTGTTGGTGAATAACTATGTATGTATAGTGTGTGCGCCCGTGCATGCAGATTTTTTAAGGGAGAGATGGGGGTGTTTGATCTTTGTTGGTCTTTCTTTTAGGTACCTGAAATATCATAAGCGGTGTCTTAGTGACAGAAAGAAGATGGGAATTGGTTGCAGTGAGGTGTATTTCTGAACTTCCTTTGTTAATAATAGTACTAGTGAAACTATGATATTAATCCCTATCCATTTGTTAAATTTCTTGAAGTTGGTTTTTCTATGGCTTGAAATTTCTTCATATTGTTTGATTTGACCTACCTGTCCATGCAGGAAATGAATACATTGTATAGGTTTTGGTGTTATTTCCTCAGAAATATCTTTGTCCCTTCTATGTATAATGAGTTCCGAAAATTGGCCTTGGAAGATGCATCTGCTAACTACAATTATGGGATAGAGTGCCTCTTTAGGTTCTATAGGTATTGCTGATAAGTTTATGCCTCTTTTCCTCTTTAAGATAGCTATCACAAATTTCTCTCTTTTTTTGACGATTATGTTTAGTCCCAATTGTTTGGGCTGTTTATGTGAAACTCAAATGGTTTATACGATTAAACTGTCTCCATTTTCAGTTATGGTCTGGAGAAAAAGTTCAGGGAGGATTTATATAAGGACTTTGAAGAGCTCACCCTTGACTTCTATCGAAAAGGCAATGTTTATGGCCTTGAAAAGTATTGGTAACACTTGAAACCTTCTCAATGTTCTTTGGGATGCATTTTATTTCTTAATTCTAACATTTGTGAAAAAGCTTTTGAATTACTTTCTTGGTAATGGACTGTAAAAACATTTTTGCTTGATGGCATTTATATATCTTTACTATATGTTCAGAAAGTGGTTACAGATAGTTATTGTAGAACTAGATCTGGAAGGATGAATATTCATATTCAAACTTTTGTTGATTGGTCTATTGATTGTTTCTTTTATGTGATCATTGAATAGGAGATAGCAAACAATGATGTTTTGCAAGTGATTTCTTATCAATTATGCGGTTTGAAGTTCTGAGCTTCAACTATGTCGAACAGCTGGACTCTCTATAAACAGGTTTAGATATACACAATGCAGGTTGCCTGTACTAGGTTCTCAGCTGCTATGGTTTAATGATTTGTGTTTTGGAGCTAAATATGGTATAATACTTTGATGCTCGTGATTTCCAAAATGATGGCTTCTGAGTTCTTTTGTTCTCATTTCTCAAATCAACATGCTGATACTGATACTATGTGACATGTCAAAATTCCTTATCTGATCACAGCAAATATGTGGAACCACTAAGAGTTAGTAAACATGGCAAAGCGTGTATCTTCAAGGGAGAGGGCTTACCATAGTCTGTTATTTGTCATTGCTTTGTAATTAGTTTCTCCTTTGTGTGTTAGGGCCTTTCACCATTTCCGTAAGCAGCATGGCCATGGAGAACCGCTAAAGAAACACCCAGAACTGGATAGATTGCTCAGAGAAGAATATCGAACACTGGAGGACTTCCCCACCAAGAACAAATCAAAGAAAGATGAGTGTCATTAGCTGGAAATTTGCCCTTTTTTTTGTCCTCGTGACATTCCCTCAAATTTTGAAAGCGAGTTCTAACAAAGAGATGGAGCTAATGGGCTGTATATGATATAATGAGTGAGAGTGTGTCATGTTTATATACATTGTACATTGGGGAAACGCTAGCATCTCTTCTCTGAGGGCTACTGCTTACTACTGAGGTTTTTATTTATCCTATTTTGGAGTTGTCTGCAGGCATTTGAGAGGTGCCATTGCTTTTTCCTTCCGAAAATTCCCCAGTTTTGTACAGAAGAAACAAACAACAGAAGAATGTTGTACTTACCTTGTGAAATTGAACAAATAATAGATTCAATTTTTGGTTTTTGTCTGATTGTTTTTTCATTGAAACCCTGCCTGAGTATTTACGGTATTTTGTTGGTGGCCTACGAACTGTTCTTGATAAACCAAACCAATTAGATTCGTACAAGACTTCCACAGTGGAATTGAGCTAAGCAGCGATTGTGAAATTGCGGTCTTAGGCATCTAAACAAGTTGTCACTGGCAAGCAGTTCATTCGCACCTAAACTATATGATAAACTAATCATCTGTATTTCAAACGCCAAGTCCGATGGAAGTTTTCTGGTATTAATCACTATGAATTTTCTTAAAATATATAAAATACAATAGACAGGGTTTGCATACAAAAACAATACTAATTCAACTGTTATCTGTTTACCCTGAAAGGCTAGTAACGGTTAAAACTAAACTCCCGCGAGATGAACAGTGTAGGAAACTCTCCGAGACGGGCCATTTTTTTATTTGCAGGTATTCGAACTGAGTGACTTCGACCCTAAGTACTCCATTAGTCTCTCTTCTTCGAATTTCAGCTGATCGTTGCTGCACTGCGATTCAGTGTTGAATTGATCAATTGACCATGGGTTCAGGTGCTGCGATTGCGTTGCTTCTGTTTTTTTTTTTCTTTTCTTTTTTTATACTTTTCCCTTCAGTTTGTTCGTCTAAATAATCAGTAATCGGTAATCGCCAAAGAGTTAAGGAAACCCTTAAAAGGGTTTTAGAATTTGTTTGGTGTTATCGAGATTTGATATGGGAATTTTATTTCTTTGAATCCTACGTTAGACAATGGGGTTTTGGCATTTGATATACAAAGTAACAGGGGAGTTTTTGCAGATGCGGACATGGAGGATTATGGGTTCGAGTACTCCGATGAGGAGCCTGAGGAAAAGAACATTGTCATTGAGAACCAATATTACAATTCCAAAGGTTATTCTTGTTCTTCTACTCTCTCTTTTTTTTCGCGTGTGTTCCAATCTTCAATGTTCTACCTTTCCTATCCCATAGATTTCCAACTTTGAACAAACAATGTGAAAAGGGAAAACTTTTTAATTGATTTCATCAAGAAGGAAAAATGGTGGCTTTTTGCATAAGCCTAGTAATGAGTCGCGGAAGTTTGAAATGGTTTCTCAAGTTGCTCGAGCTGAGCTCCTCTTTAGTTTGGTTTTAGCTGTTAAGACTCTTTCTTTTTAGGTCCAGTGTTATTTATATTTATTGCGTGTATTTATCCAGTTCTTTTAAGGTTTCTTTGTTTCTACACTCAATTTCATTCTTTACCTGTTTTACTGATGTTTCATTTGTGGGTTTTTCTTGGGTGGAAAAGGGTTAGTTGAAACAGATCCCGAAGGAGCACTTTCAGGTTTTGCCAAAGTAGTTAGCATGGAACAAGAGAAAGCAGAGTGGTAAGCAAGACATGTTCCATAATTGTTGATGAGGTAATATGGTGTTATATACCCTAGTGTAGGATGTAGGCATGGGTTGAGACTAGGGGTGAGCATTCGTGCTAATCGGGTCAAATTTGCACTATTCAGGTATAGCCCGAATTACCTGATTTTTTTTTCATATAACCCGGCTCGAACCCGAAATTTTAATTACCCGAACTTTTCGGCCCGAACCAAAAACTGAACTTACCCGGTCTGAACCCGAAATTTTAATTACCCGAACTTTTCGGCCCGAACCCAAAATTGAACTTACCCGGCCCGAATCCGAAATTTAAATTACCCGAACTTTTTGGCCCGAACCCAGCATTTTAATAACCCGAACTTACCCCCGGCCTGAAAATTTTGAGTTACCCGAAATAATATAAAAAGAAAGTCCAAATATTACAATTGACTAGCATAATTTATTGTTAATTCTACAAGAAAAATATAGCCATGAAAAGTGTTTGTTGCTGACTTGCTGCTGCCTGCTGATGGAGTCTAGTAAATCATGGTAGTCATCAAACTTCATGTAATCCAGGCTCCAAAGAAATTTGTGACAATTCTACATTAGAAGAACATAAATCAGAGAATAAATCAATCATGCAAAAATATCACAATGTATAACAAATTGAAATATTAAATAATAAAGCCATAAAAAAAGAAAATTACCATTTTCCAAACGTTCTAACTCCTCCAAATCCTCCTCAATTTTGATCTCATGACGAGTCACTGAAGCTCTAATCCAATCCTGTCCACATATAAGTGCTTGAACAATTCTAGGGGTCAATGAGCTCCTAAATGCATCAAGAACCCTCCCTCCTGTGCTAAAAGCACTCTCCGAAGACACGGTTGAGATAGGGATTGCTAGAACATCACGAGCCATGATAGCAAGTGTAGGAAACCTTGCTCCATTAATTTTCCACCATCCAAGTATATCAAAGTTTTCACAATCCGCTTCTGCCCCTTCACCCAAATACTTATCTAATTCCGATCGTGTATCCCAACCTCCCGTTGCACTCTTGAATTTCTTAAATTTGGATTCCATAGTCTCAAATGGTTCACTATCCTTCTCTAAATTGCTTGAAGAT
>JANZLC010000004.1:2856373-2880415 GCA_026413385.1 Erythroxylum gracilipes
AAATTTTGTGTTCCAAACAAGTGAATTGAATTCAATTCCACAATTGAATTCAATTCCTTGCTTTCCAAACAGGCTGTAAAAGATCTTGAAGTTCTAGATTTATTTGTAGGGCTCTTGGGATGGGGTCTTAAGAGCTTAAAATTAGTTCGGCAAAAGCTAGGATACCTAATGTATATATATTAAAAAAAAAAGGCTAAAAATCATAGTCTCTTCTCTCCGCTACCTTCAAAAAAATTTATATAAAAATATTATTATTTTAAATTTTGATCTCATAATTTTTGTAATCCTTATTAATTTAATTCAGTAATATAAGAGTACTTTAAATATTTTACCCTTATTATTATTTTTTTAATAATATGAGTAATTTAAATACTTTGCTCTCACTCAAAAAAATTTTGTATTGGTCCTTGCTTCTCCCAAAATTTAGTTATGTTACTCGCAAGGTCCAATACAGCAATTGACATTACTATTGCAGTTCTTAGTTATTTGGAGTACAATCCCTTAAATTTTTCACTAACTATAAAAGTGTTCAGTTTTATTTCTTATTCCTATCTAGTTATTTAAGATATTGTAATTAAATGATACTCGAAAATCATTGTCTTTCCGATTTAAGGTTGGAAAACAACCCCGGGAAAACAAACATGTTAGTAAATTGCTAGTCTTCGGTTATGAGGTGGTTTGTATGCCTTTTGCACATCCAAGTAAAATTCTCTTTATTACTTTTGGTTTTTCTTTTTATGACTTTAGGAAACAATCAAGTTGAATCAACATAAAACATCCAACAGAAGTCAGTGCTAAGATCAACGCTAGAGAGAAACATCGCCCGTTTAATACTATTATTTCAAGGGATAAATGTAGACATTTTGGTCTAATAGACAAAACTCAACTTTAGGTTGAACATTCAGAGAGGTTCAAACTTCGAACCGATTAAATCTTAATTGAATCCAATTTAAAACTTGGGAAAGGCAAAAATCTTCAAACTTGCTCGAACCCGAGCAATCTTCAAGTCCGAGCCTAAACTCTAGTTTGATAGAATACATAAAGCATGAAATCTTGCCTAAGTAAGTTTGATTGGGTCTTAAAGCCTATCCTTTTATGGATACCATGCTTCGCTATTCAGGACACATCAAGGCCCCTTTTGGAATGGTGTGCTTTCGTTCCATTTATGGGGATTTCACTTATACTTGGAAGTAAGGAGAAGCGAGCTTGATGCTTCTTTTCTTAACTTTGGCATCATTCAAGCTACTAGCGGTTCAATCAGGCTTCGAATACGCAGATGCAAAAGTATGCCCTTTTGTGCCTTAAGAGTGGGTCTAAAGATAAAGAGAGTATTGCTATTTAAATAAAACACGACAGGAGATTGAGCCACAAACAGGACAAATTGCAGAAAGAGTTCTAATTTAAGACACTCAACCAGGAGCTTCTACGCGAATTAGGCACCCACCCATCCAGTTCCCAGTTGCTAAATGGGGCTTTGTCTACTGTCTTGCTCTAGAGTAGAGTAGGCTAGGGCATTGAAAAGGAGAAAAGGAGACTGACCTTTTGTACCATATCCTCTTACCAAACCCATTATATAGAATCGAAGTATAATGGCCCTGACAGAGGAGGAGGATAAAAGCATTGTCATAGAAAAACGAAAAGCAGTTGTTTTGGCAAAACCCATGGAACCGATGAGAATGCATGAAAACTACAAAAAGAAAACCAATACAAATTGCAACCATCAAAACGGAACTCCCTTATAAAAGATGGAAACATCAACCGCTAACCAGAGATTGCTCCCAACATGGAACTCAACCCCAATACTACATTTATCTACAGAACAAGAGTTATTTACATAAAAAGAATTTGCAAATTATGAGAAAGGAGCCCTTATATCACAACTACTCAAAACCAACACTCGTCTAGTAAATCAAATAAGAATCTTTTTTTCCTCAACCCTAGACTCTACTACTCTTTGGTAACCTAGAACCATTGCTCAGAGAACCAAAAGACCCCTTCAGCTTTTCCATTGTTATGATGCTGGAATGGCCATACCAGAGTTACCAGTGATGATATTGCTGTAAGAATCCCCAGATTTTGCCTTCTCCATGGCGCCGTTATATGAAGCAAGCACCCTTCTCTGTGTCAAAATTGTAAACAATGGGAAAAAATGAGTAATACAGGATCACTGAAACTCACAACTTCTAATATTGATGACAACTCAAGGAAGATTAGATTGACATTGATCGTAGAAATAAAATAGTTTGCCATGAACAGGAGATGATTTAGACAAGCTCCAATGTCACACCAATAGTCCATGTTGGGAAGTTGTTTGTGTACAGAAGTCTCTAAAAAAGCAAACGAGAGCAGCTCATGAGCACTTGGAAACGCTTCTCTTCTTTGATTTTTGAGCAGGGTATTACTACAAATGCTTAAACAAATAAAAAGGTCCACAGTTTTCTATATTTAGGTACTTCTATCTTGGCATATCTGTAAACAGGAGACACGTGACTGAGACTGTTCAAGAGATGGAAAGTTTATCACGAAGCACTAACAGCATGTCCTCCAAAGACAAACTGCCTATAATGCAATGATCTCATCCACCGTACGGTCTACATAATTCCTAAAGTATCATTTTCATTCTTGCTCGAGTTTCGACCATCGAGTTTCCATGACCCAAATTAGAGCACCAAAATAACCTTACAGACCACAAATGAGATCTTTTCACAAACAAAGTGACAGAGCAAACACTGACAAACATAAATGGCTAGAACCTAATAGTCCAGTAGCACATTAACAAAGAGGTTAATGTACAGATATCATTTTAATAAGGAACTTACGTGGTCCTCAAACTCAGGACTCATCAAATTAACCGAGAGGTTCCTCATCAGCAACAATACCTGTGATTGAGACAAATTGGTGTCAAAAACAGACACTATTTTATTTCTACAATCAACAAAAGACATTCAAAGTGCATCAACTCTTTCAAGAAGATATAGAATTCCAATCTCTCCACATTCCAAACCCCCTAAAAATCTCAAGCCCATGTAACTTATAGGTGCCAAAAAAATTGTAAAATGAGATTGAATGAAATGACATACCGTTTCCAAATTTATTGGGTCCATCTGCTTCAGTTTCTTCAAGTGACCACTGGCATTAGGATCAAAGATACTGCCAATGAAACTATAAACTTGGGCAAAATCTGGCAACACTGCATTAAGGCCAACCCAATCTTATCATTCATAGAAGTATAGAGAGATTTGAATGGAATTACTGACTCCATGATCCCAATGGACCAGATGCACCTTTATCTGAAAGGCGACACTTAAATAGTCTATTTGAACAAGATATAAATCATGCATGCTCAACACCATATAAGTAGCACACTACATGAGAAGTTTGCCAAAATTTTGCATATGTATAGTTGATAATCCCAAATCTTTTGCACGTGTAAAGTTAGTTATTGAATGCAAAAAGTGATTTAGATCCAAGGGAAACATTCTAATTTTCAAGCTTCATTATAACCTGCCGTGCATGTTCCAACTATTATGAATCTAAAGCTACTATACTAACCTCTTGTAACTTGGCCTTGATCCCACCTATCAACTATATCAGAAGTTTGCCAAGTTTTTGGAGTGCTTCCACTACTACTACTATAGCAACAATTCTCTGCAACCACTGGTCCAAGCAATGTACCATCATCTAGAAAAGGAAAGATAAAACATCATCAACATCTCTCAAGAGAATGGAGCCAGTTGTGAAAAAAATTATTTAGAGATATACAGGAACTAGCAATACTTTTTGTCACTTGTGACATCGTGAAAGACGTTGCTGAGTCAAAACCCCAAGAAGATACAGCGCCTCTTGTTATTGGATCCGCAACCACTGGTGACGAATCTGTTCTGTGAATATATAATGGGTCAAGTGAAGCAGTTGAAGTTCGGAACGGCCCAGATTCGGGGGATGCCACTAAAGCTGCAATAGTCACAAATAAGCAAATGTTAATATGAAATGAAAATAAGTCCTGGTTAGTCCCCCTCTTCTTCCTTTTCTCTCTATTCCCAAAATGCAAAAAGTAGGTAAGGTGGGCAACACTAACCACTTTTTGGAGCCTTCTGCGGATATGGATGTGATGCTTTTCTTTTGGGTCTAGGCGGAGGAACATGTTCACTTGTCCCATTCTTCTGAACCTTCAGAAAGTACTTCTGCGCATGGCTACGGATCTGCAAATAACATCAATTAGCATAACACTCTTAACACAATTGATCTGCTTTGTGTATTAATTTAATAGCTGTATAGTGGGTGGTTAAAGATAAACCAAAATAAGAAAAATAACAGAGAAAGCAAAAATCTGTTACAAACTTTTTGCAATGTGATAAACAGGAATATACATAGCATGGTCAAATATATCTATTCAATCATTTCATTATTCTTCTCTAAGTATGTAACAAAAATCATCTTTACCATTTTATAAGCTTTTGTCGATTATGAAACCCACAGAAGATGACTCCTATGTTTCTCACCATCAAATTTCTTCAGATCATCCATCTATTAATCAAACAATATAAACCTAATTTGAAATGGAGCCTCACATAATCATCGGATATAAAATAATAAACATCAAGCAACCAAAAAAAAGACACCTGCTAAACCCAAATTCTTACTTAAAGGAGCTGGAAATTACAAACGAATAACCTGGCCACCATTCAATGCCTATATCTGAAAAGCTTGAAAATTTAAAAGTTAAAAAGCACCTGGATGACTGTCTTTGTCCCAACAAATGCTTCAATTTTCTTCCAATCACGATCAAACCTGTACCAGGAACAAAACAACAACAGAAGTTAAATTAAATGCTGATGCGTGCAACAACAAAAATTATTTGTGAAGACAGCATTTAATACCTAATTGCTTCTTTGCTACTATGAACCGTGTTTGGAAATCCCCCCCTTACAGGGAAGCAACTCAAATTTCAATTGCAATCCAAAATAATACTTTTTAAGTATATTTAAATTTCCATAAACAGCAATCACATAAATTCATTTTAGAACTTGGTAGTCTACTAACAACCACCTAACACCTATAGCTTGCTCTTTTGGCCCAATAAAACAAATATTTAAACAGAAATAAAAAAATTAACAATCCGTGAAATTGTTCCATTTCTCATTTTTTGGTAATTGTTGGGTGAATCATAAAATCAGACTAAGAATAAAAATTACAAATAAAAGCATCCAAATCAATAATTCAAACCTCAGCTCATATTTCACCACCAAATCAAAAACAGAAACTCGAACTCCGAAATTCCATTTCCATAAATCTCTCAAATTCAATCTCCTCCACAAACAAACACACCACAACACAACAAGCCAAACCAGAAATGAAAATCCAAAAATAAAATAAAATAACTCACAGTTGAAGAGCTTCTAGAAACTTGTCGTGCTCCTGCTCTGTCCAGCTCTCTCTAGACTTGGTAATAGTATAAGGTTTCCGTGCCTTTTTACTATTTGGATCCTCCAGGAACGACATCGTATTAGCTTCAGCCGCACTCGTCGCGTTATAACTACTCGTCAGCATAAGGCCGTTTATCGCAGCAGCAGTACTAGGAGTAGCAGGATCAGAACTGGCTGTTGCTACCGGTTGCAGAGAATCCAAACCCGAAAGCCCCATATACATCGGATCAAACCACCTTCACTGAACCGGGTTCAGTTACTAACTTGTTCAGTTCTAAGCTTTGGTTCGGCAATAACTCACAGATACCTTGAAGAGTTTAGCAAGAAAGTGAGCGAGTTGGATTAACAACGAAGGGTCGAGAGAGGACTATATATAGAGAGAGGAAGAGGAGGTGGGATTCGGGACGAAACTGATCTTACCTGTTTGGTTTCGCGTCGTACAAGTGTCGAGATCGCACCGTCTTGATTTAGACTCGGGTCATCCGTGACCCGACAAGTGGCATATTAAAAGTCCGGATTGAGGAGTGTGTGATCAATTGGATTGACTTTTGTACGGTATAAGCCTAATTTTCCTACTAGTAGGCAGAATTTCTAGTGGTGAGAGTCAATAAGAACGGGTTTGTTTTATGCTAAATTTGGATTAGTCTTATAAAAGATTTTTATGCAAATAAAAATAAATTAATATGAGTTAGTAAATAATTCAATTAGGTAATTATTTTAAATATATTTAACAATTGACTGATATATAAACTAAAAACTCATAATATAAAATATTTCACGAGTTTAAGAATCATATCAAGAAGTCTTTCCCGATTCATGTAAACGACGTCTCGTATCTTAAATTTTTATTATTGTCTGTTAAATGACTGTTTCACCACAATAATTTAAGCTATTATGTGAAGCCAATTTAATTGATTTTATATATTCACTAACACACCCCCTCAAGTGAAAGCCTTTTCAACCATAAGCTATTACAAAGACTCTAATACTATATTAAATGACCGTTTCAATACAATAATTTAAATTGTTGTGTGAAACTAACTTAATTGATTTTATATAATCACTAACATTGTCGCATGCATGATAGTTAACTATACCATTTTAAACTTTAAGAGTGAACTCTAAAAAATGTTAAATCTTTAATCCTAATAATTACTTTAGACATTTAAAGCATAAACTATTTCCGAAATCGTCCTAGGAAGCAACGAAAAAGCTTTAGTGCGCGAGAAAGTTGCTCAATTTCAAGCCAAACACAAAAGCAAGAAAGTGGGAGACAAATGAGAAATGAGAGTGAAAGCTGTTGTTGCACACCCGAAGCTTCAGTTTAGTTGGGTATTGATATTTTGAGACCATAGACGAAGCCTGTTTAGCTTTATTTTATCAATTACATCGAAGCAACCCAGTTAAGATCCGACAGACTTGTGTGCTGCTTGAAGTCTTCTTACATGAATTTGACGACCCTACGAACAGGAACAGCTAAGATCGAAGGACAAGATTACAAGGACAGGAATGAACATGATATGATCAACATGGACCAAAAGCCAGTATTTTCTTTGAACATGACAAACTGAAGTGGAGATTAAGAGAAGAATCACTCGTTCCATTCAATAAACAATTCGCAGATTTTTCTCATACAGGTTAAAGTACCTCCAACATTTCATCAATCACGCGGCAAACAAAGGCACAAACCATTGAATGGTTACATCCTGGTAGCATTTCAAAGAAAAAGGAGTAAATAAAAAGGAAGAGGAAAGAGACAAGACTGAAGTTAAAGAGAGGTCAAATTGTTTTGATGAAAAACCAACCTCAAAGGAATTAAAAAAAAGACAGGAAAATCGTTAGGATCTCGGCAGCCTGAACTCTCAGGACCTAATCGAGCCATCGAGTGACCCCATCATCTTCTCCAACGGTTGCCAGAATCTCTACACGAACGTCCAAAACAGCCTGCAGTTTGTAGATAAGAAGGTTATGTTTGGGGATAAGAAAGATCATAAAGGGCCATTTTAGATGATGGTTGATGGATTTGTTTGAACATCATATTTCTGTTCATGTCCAAGAATTAAATCCAAAAAATGACTTTATTCCCGGTATTAAGTATGAAGTCTAGTCACTTCTGCAGTGACAATATGATGATGAACGCTTATGCCTGTCAAATAGTAGTGAATGCTGAACACAGACTCAAAAAGAAGAAACAAACTTACCAAAGGATTTCTACAATTAACCAGCCTACACTCCTCTAAAGAGCCTTCGAACATCCAATTCTCCCAAACATCAAAGCTGTGACTAGCAAACACAAACTCCATTTTTCTATTAATCTGCAATTTCAACACAAAAGTCAACCTCAAAGCTAAGCAGCTGTAAGTATTGCATTTAGTCTCTATTATGCAATGGCTCTATAATCAACCAAACCACAGAATTCATAGGACATAATTTGCACAGAATACCTTGTAGAAAGTTACATGGTACAGTTGCATAGATAAATGCCCAAAACCCAAACTTATTTTTGTTGCTTTGACAATTATAATATGCAATTAGATCCTCGTAATAAAGCAGTGATATCAAATTCAATTGATCTTTACTAGCTTGAACGAACAGAAAATGTTTAATGAAATCCTTTTCCATCACTATTGGTAAAAGCTAACAGATTAAACTACTCGCATGAAAAACATATATGCAACCACAAAATTTATAAATGATACTATAGCATTTCGTAATTATTTCCCAATCAGAACATCCATCCATTCACTGTGCTTTCTTTGGAAAGTGATGGCAAATGATACTTTTACACAAATGTGTCTCACATTCATTCTAGCATGACTAATTTCTTAAACTTCACAGGGTATGTTGAACGGTATGACGGTCTTCGTTAACATAAAGTACCTGCAACAACTTTCCACCGGCAGCAAAAGACCGCAACCCTATTGTGTCCTGAAGAATATTTGCCCATGAAAAGATAATCAAGCCAGAAAGGCAATAAATCAAAATAACACTTTACAGGAATCAAATTCTGTAAGACAAACCTTGCTTCTAAAAACAAGAAGGAACTGGGCCGCAGGATCTCTTTTTGCCACATTTGACATGGGATCCAGGAACCAGCCACCACCTTTAACTCTTTGCCTGGCGACATGAAATGCAGGGCGATCTCTTGCATATAAAGCTATAACGCACCCATCTTTCAGCATGTTGCCAGACTGTTCTGTAAGCATTTTACTTGGTCTTGACAGCTGATCAGATGTTGATTCTTGAATCGACTCAATTGGTGTTTTCCTACTTCTCAAATCTTCGGGTGAAGCAAACCGGGAGCTGGAACTTAATACTTGTTCAGTACCACTCATTCCAGTGTCATCTTCCCGATGTGAGGTACTTTCTTTTCCTATTTGAGAAGGAACATCTAACTTATGCTGGGATTTTTGACGGCCATGTCTCTTTTTCGCCTTCTTACCTGATCTACCGCGTCTTCCTTCAGAATTGCCGGTCGTATTTTGAGACAACCCAGAACCCTGAGCCTGGTTTGGAGATTGCGTTGATTGATTGATACCCTTTTTCTGAGAACTTTCTGGGCTTCCCTGAATATCATCTGTTAACCGCTCACCAACTGAACCACGTAAATCACTCTCTTTTGCTTCTCTAGGGTAATGTTCACCTTCATCACCTATTTCACTTTCTGCCTCTTCCACATCAGAGATGACATCCTTAGGAATAACCCCGTCAAAGAAAAATGATTGCAACACAGAGATGGCCTTATCCCTTATTTCCATCCATACTTCTTCACTATAATCTGCACTGCGTGGAAGTATCAGTACATTGGGCATCTCTTTTACCTAAAGCAAATATGATAATCCTAAATTAGTAAGCAAATGATGCATTATAATGCAAACAGATATACAATGTATAGTACCAAGCGCAAACTTGACATTTGACAAATAGAGAATCAAATATTCCATTATCAGGCCTCAGACCATCCAATGAAACCATTCTCATAGCATTTGAAGTATTATTAAAACATCTTATTGAACTTACCCATGCTTCCATCCATTGTGGCCCTTCAGCACCATCCAAAGCACAACCAGCCAGTGTCCCATCAATTAGAAGATGCTTTAAAGCGCAATCATCAAGCAGCTGACTGCTGCCTGTATTCACTAGAAATGCTCCTAAAGAAAGAAAGAGGGACAGTACAACATTAAATCAATGTAAGTTAACAATTCTTTGTGATCTCGACAGCATAATACCAAAATACCTGGTTTTACATGCTGCAAACATTCTGCATTTATAATCTGAAATGTCTCGTTCGTTAAAGCACAGTGGAGTGAGATAAGATCACTTGCAGCTAGTAAATCATTCAGAGTATCCATTCTACGAGCAGCAGGTGGAAATTTTATAGATGACATGCTAATTTCACTTTTAACCTGCTTCAGTATAGTTCAGGGAAAGAAGATGATCAAAATCAAGTCCAGATGCATACAAAACTCACTCGAGACAAATTACAAGAGCAAAGAGCAAAATTCAAAATTCAAAATTCAAAATCCACAAACAGCAATTGAGTGATAAACAGAACCAGAAAGCACAGAACATCTTCCACCTCTCACCATTTCCCAACAGAAACTGTTCAATCCCTTAAGACACTGGACTTGTAAAACTCATATGCTTAGGTCTCAAGTCAGGAACATCATGCGGAACACAATTACAGAAGAGAATAGCTTGGTCCTTTAGAATCAAACAGACAGTTCAATGTGGCATTGAAGAGGTGAAATGTGACAATAGAAAACTTACATCGAAGTAGAGAACACTGATCTTAAAAGCCAAGCTCCTAATTGCCAAATACTTAGCCGCAGCAGATCTACCAACGATCCCTAATACAAGCCCTCTACACCTCCTCATGCCTCTACACAATGGTTGCACCGATCCCAACCAACCCGAGGCAGAGAGCTCGTGGCGTGAAAGCAGATGCGTCCGACGAAGCAATCCCAAAAACAAGGCCATCACTGTGTCAGCGATCTCCTCAGCCCTAGAAGCGTCCACGTGTACCAGCCGGAGCCCTAAGTCGGACGCCAAAGCCGAGTCGACTAAGCGGTCGGCGGAGCCGAGGCAAAGTATGAGCTGGTAAGGGCGGAGGCGGCGTTGAGCGGCGCGTGGGAGGTAGGAAAGGGAGTGGAGGAGGACGGCAGCAGCTGATTCGATCTTCCCATCGGAGAGGCGGCTGAGGGGGACATGATCTACGGAGGCGACTCCGGCGAGGGACTCTTGCTCGATGGCGCAATCCTCGATGCAGTTGAGAGCAACGACCAACGGAAGAGAAGAAGAGTTGGTGTCACGGCGTGACATTGTGGCGGAGGATCGAACATTGACGCCGGCCATCACCTTGTAGTCTGGTTGTAGTGGTGGTTAGGGTTTAATCTTGTAAACACGAGCATTTTCCAAGGGGTTTTAGTTATGTCCGTTCCGTTCGGTCGCTCCCGTGGTTCAGGAGAACGTTCAAACTTGAAATATCAACTTTGTCGTTGTATCAGTAGTCAGATGACTCAGATCCCTTCTCTTACCTTGTCTATGTTTCTTGTTCATGTCATCTTTCATTTTCCAGATATGTCCCTGCTTTTATAGTAATATTCGAACATGCACAAGGTATCTACTCCCATAAGATATTTTCATTTTAAGAAACATGTTTTGTAATAATTAAGCATGTTGGTTGAAGGGCCTAAATCTCAATGTTGCAATTCAAACCTTAGCTTCGTTTGGTTAAGTGAGCACCATTTGATGATCACTTTTAATCTTTTTATTTTTATTTCAAAAATAAAAGCTTATTTTAAATTTTATATAAAAACTAAAAATATTTTATTTACAAATAATATTTTTAATAAAATTAAATATATTTTAAATTTCAAGTACATAAAAATTAATTAAAAATAATTCTTACTACCTCTTCGAAAGGTCTTTCACTTATTTTAGTTAGTACTGCAAAAAATTAATTCAATGCAAAGAAAAAAGAGAAAAAGAAGTAATGGTGTACTTTGAAAGCAAAACTGTTACAAAAGGTCTTCCCAAAAGACTCAAGAATGTGTGTGTGTGTATATATATATATATATATATGCAGTAAGCATCCTGGCCCTGGAACAAGCTCGTGCCATTGCCAGGTACTTTTAACTTCTACAGGCTCACACACAAATTATCAAAGTCTGTTCTTCTCTAAATCTCTGCACCTTCATTGGCTCATATGTTTGAAGCAAAGATGAACCACATCCAACTTTGATCCCAACCAGCCCTTTCACCAGTCTAACAAGCAGGTATGAGGATAAGATGGGAAGCTTGAGGCCACCTTCCTTGCCCGTAAATATCTTATGACTACCAAACTCAGACGCTGTACAACTTCTAACCGACCATTAAAACTCATGCTCAACAGATAACATTACTGTATGTGATATTACTCCTTGGCTATAAAGTCGATCTTGCAATCTTCCACTCCGTAACAAATTTAGAATCTTATTCTGGATCCATAATCACAGTTTATTCACCAGAGAAGACCCATATCACAAGAACCTCCTCCTGAAATTCCTAGTGGTAGCCTGATACGATCGCATCATCAATCCAACGCCAATTCCAATCCCAAGGCACATTCCAAGACCGATGCCAACACCAACTCTAACACCAGCATTAAACCATGAGAGTTGGCCATCTTCACCATAATACAAATCATCAGGGTAGTATCGGTCCTCAATCTTCCCATCTATCTTGTAGTCTTCACTATCGGAGTCTGTACTCTGTACAAATGTTAAAATAGTTATAAACCAGTTGGAACAACAGGAACTGTGACTTCCAAGTGGGAGTTGCTAATGCGTGCAAAGTAACAGCATAGAAAAATATAGGAAGTTCATAACACATTCCAGAGCCACAAAAGATCAAAGTAGAAACCATTTATCAATGCATTGAGAACTACCAGCTTCCTAAACAAGCAAAACAAAATGGACAAAACTGCATATCGCATGTATTAGACAAATGACAAAGATGATTGCTTTATATCGGAGAAAACTCATTTGCATAACTGACTAAATGAACCTAGAAGGAGCCAACTGAGTGACTGCATTTCAAGCATGGAGATTCCCAAGTAGCTGAACAAGAAGTGAAATCATATTTAACTGGCTGAGGAAAGTACAGATTAAAGGCCCTCATTGACGAAAAGAAGGCTAATCTGTCTTCATTTTGTCTCTTACCCACATCATAAAGTCGATGTCTCCTATATTGGTATTGTTTCAAACAGTTGACGGGCATTAATTCACAAACTTATTCGCCATTTAAATTAACTCTTCATTAGCATAGCCTACTTCAAGCAAGCACAGTTTTCATTAGCATAGCCTACTTCAAGCAAGCACATTTTTTTCGCGATACAAAGACACAAGACCACCATCCTCAATCAAAAGATCCATTGAACAATTAATACAAAGCATTCCTCTTTCCTGCATAAAGAACACAGATAAAACAACAATAACCATTTACCTGAACTTTGCGATGTCGAACAAGCCCATTATTCCCTACATTATTTTGCTCCTTCTCCAATTCATCATCCTCGGGAATCGCATCAAGGGTCGCATGTCTCGAACCTTTCCTCCTCGGACTAACCAAAATGGTCTTCGTCAAAATCACAGGAACACCCCCACAACAACCAGCAATATAAACCTCAATCTCCGGAGCCGACACACCCATTCTCGGTTGGAAAAACACCGATTTGCCTTCACCAACACACGCCGCCATATAACACTCGATGGACCAACCCGTTTTCGAATCGTTCTCGGGACCCAAGCTCCCATTTCCCCACGCAGACTCAATTCTCTCCAAAGATCCACAAAGCAACAGGTCGTTGTTGTTTTCCATCACTTCGAATTCCACCGCCCCGGTGACGCGGACACTGTCGGTGCTCACATACGTCACCTCCGACGACTCCTTGTTGACGCGGTCTCGCCGCAGGATCAGGGTCGGCGAATCGGCGGCGGGGATTGTGGCGCCGTTGATTTCCAGCGGAGTGTTGATCCCTCGACGGAGGTGGCGGTGCGTGAGGTGATCCGGCACGCTTCCGATCACGCACGGCGTGATCCGGACGTAGAACAATCGAATGTCGAGCCACGACGATGTGGTCATGATGTTGTAGGAATTGGACTCATGGTCTTGATGATGATGCATTTGAATCAGTACCTCTTTCGAATCAGAGACAAAAAGACAAAAAGGAAAATACGAAATTGATCACCGAAAGGGCTTTTAGGATCGAGCTTCTAAATTCTCCAAATTATTGCGAAATTGAGGAGCAATGGGTGAACTTCGTTGGGTTTTGGGCATTGGTTCGCAGATTAGGGTTGTTTGGGTCGTGAATTAGAATTAGAGCGGCGCAAATTTGGAGAGGAATGGGAAGCAGAGACAAAGTCAAAACGAAAATGAAGAAATAGAGTGTGTTAGACACGCGTCATCGTTAGAGGCTTTTTTGGGGGCATTTAACGTTGACGATGCGACGTTAGATTTGTAAAAGCAGAAGCATCTTCTCTATTACTTTTTAAGTATTTTTTAAAGATAAAAACATTTAATTTGTATAATTGCATATGATTATACGAATTATTTGATAAATTAAATAATAATTTTATTCTAATTTTTATTATTAAAATTGATGAATCAAGTTTTTTTTTTACGAAAACGAATAAAATACCATAGACAAAGAAAGGCTAAAAAAAATTAACCCAAGCTAACAGGCTTATTCCACACACCCAGATCTTACAAGCCTTTCCTTGTCAGAGACATTACAAACAGATCTCTCTAAAGATAAAATAGAATCTAAACAAGAAGGACTAGCATTCCAGCGATGAAAATTTGCATGTAATAAGACTACCTTGGCTAATGAGTAAGCCGCCTTATTGACAACCCTGTGAGTCCATTGGAAGGACAAGTGAAGGAATTGTCACTTGAGAGATAGGCAATTGAGGGCCAAAATTCCAATCTCAGAATCATATAAAGACGGAGCTATGAGAGCTTGAACAGTCGTCAAACAATCAGACTCCAAAATGACTTGATCTATTTGTTTTTCTTTCAACCACGATAGTGCTTCTCTTATCGACATAAGTTCAACGATAACTGGATCAAATAAGGAAGAATAATGACCTGAGATAACAGCTACAAAACTCCCTCTTGCGTCCCTAAGTACAACAGCAAACCCCGTTGCATTATTTTCTTTAAAAATAGATGCATCGACGTTACATTTTAAAAAGCCTTTTAGAGGTTTAATCCAGTTGGAATTGATAGGGTGTAAGCCACTAGGTGAGACAATGACCCTCTCATAAAACCTTCGAGAATCCTGCCAATCTTTAAGGAAATTATCAGCGAAATTAACAATCATAGTGGAGGGGACAATTTTACCTTGCCAAACTCTGATATTTCGGTGATACCAGATGCTCTATGACATAGCTAAAATCCGAGTTAAGCTAGGTACAGGCGAGTTTACCAATATATGCACGAGAAAATGTTCGATCCCATGATTCAGAAGACGCAAGTTCACCAGATACCAAATTTCTTTTGCTTTAGGACAATCCATTAGCACGTGATTCATGTCTTCTTCGTGGCCACAAAAATCACATGCAGCGAGGAGTGTGACCCCCTTCTGCAAGAGATGAACTTTGCATGGAATAAACTCCCGAAGACAGAGCCATGTGAAGTCATTAATCTTTGGGGGAATAGGCAAGTTCCATAGACAATTCCAAGGCTTCTCCACAAAAAAATTAGCAATATCAGTAAACAAACTAAGAGCCAGTTTGTATCCTGTTTTGACTGAGCAGAAACCGTCCCTACTATGATGCCATATCAATTGATCAGGGGGCTTTGAAAAAGCAATTGGGATTCTGGAAACCCGTCTAACATCATAAGGCGTTAGCAACCCTTCTAGTAGCTGTACATCCCAACCAGAACCAGACTCGTTGAAAAGCTCTCGCATTTTCAAATTACCTAAATATTGAATAGGAGGGGAGGTGATGAAAAAAGTTAGTTGCTTCATTAATCCAGGGTCTGTAAAAACATCAATCGATGATCCATCTCCAAGTCTCCATTGAACACCATGAAGCAGTATATCCTTGGCAGCATAAATGCTCCTCCAAATGAAACTTGACTAGCCCGTTCCTTGGCATCTAGAAAGCTACCAGAAGGAAAATATCTAGCTTTAAAAATTTTAATCGGGAGTGAGTCAGGATAAGCAATAAATCGCCAAGCTTGTTTACGGAGCATGGCAAGGTTGAAACAATGAAGATCCCGAAAGCCCTTACCCCCATATTTTTTTGGAGCGCAAAGACGATCCCAGCTTGCCCAGTGTATGTTATTTCTGTTAGTTATGCCCGATCCCCACCAGAAGGAATTCATCATTTTTTGAATTTCATCGCAAGTTCCTCGGGGAATAAGGAAGACACTCATGCAATAAGCAGGCAAAGCTTGGGCAACTGTCTTGATAATAACTTCTTTTCCCGGTCTGGATAGCAACTTATTTTTCCAGCTCATAATACGCTTGTTAAGACGATCCTTAATGAAGGCAAAAACTTAATTTTTCTATCTCCTAATTAGCAAAAGGAGACCTAAATATCTTCCATGGTCAATAGGAGTACTTACCCCTAGAATGGCTTCCATAGTATTCATATCAATGTGTTTGGTGTTGGAGCTGAACATGATACCAGACTTTTGATAATTGATCGCCTGTCCTGAAGCTGCTTCATATATGGCGAGTATCCTCTTAATATTTTGTCCTTCCCTCGCATTTGCACGAAAGAAGAGAAAACTATCGTCTGCAAAAAAGATATAAGAGACGCTAGGACTACATGGACAAATGGTAACTCCATGTATGTCCCCTCGCACTTCATTCCTCCGTAGCAGTGCAGATAAACCTTCAGCACATAGGATAAATAAATACAGAGACAATGGATCTCCTTGTCGCAAGCCACGCTTAGGTATGACAGGGCCAACTTCAGTTCCATTAAATGCCACTGAATAATGGATAGTAGTGACGCACACCATAATAAGCTCCACCCATTTTTTGTCAAAACCCAACTTTAACAAGATAAACAGTAAGTAATCCCCGTCAACTCTGTCATAAGATTTACTAATGTCGAATTTAAGAGCTGCTTCTCCAACTTTTCCCTTCCCTTTGTTCCTCATGTAATGTATAATTTCAAAAGCCACCATGATATTATCAGTGATGAGACGCCCTGGGACAAAAGTCGATTGCATGGGAGAAATTATTCTAACAAGAAGGGTTTTGGGTCGATTTGCGATAACTTTGGCTATAAGTTTGTAAAATATCCGTCCCCATTATATGCAAACGTTTATGAAAAAACTGCGGGTTCAGACCATCAGGTCCAGGAGCCTTATCCAGATGCATGCCGAATATCGCTTTCCTGAACTCCTCCATCTGTAATGGTGCTAAAAGAGAGTCGTTATCCTCCTGACTTACCACCAAATTAATATAAGCAAAATGACAAAAATCATAACCTCCTGAAGCTGAGAAAAGTTGAGTGAAATAGTCAAGAATAACATTGCTTATACCCTCATTATCCGAGACCTGCTGATCATTATCATAAATAAGTGAAGTAATATGATTCAATCTTTTCCTTTTGGAGGCCTGCGTATGAAAATATCTTGAATTGGCCTCCCCACACTGCATCCAAAAGAACTTTGATCGTTGCTTCCAATAAATATCCTCCTAGGCAAGAAGTCGATTGAGTTCAGTTTTCTACGTCCAAAATGAAACATGTTGATGGTTCTGTCGAGCTAAATTCATGTTCCTCTTAAAGGCTTGAATACGCCCAAAGAAATTACTCCCAAGCTACTTCTGCCAGTTCAGCAAACTGTTGCTGCATTTCTGAAGCCTGGAGATGATGTTCAAATAGTTATTGTCAATCCAAAATCTTGAAACAAAATCCAAAAAACCCTCTTTCGTTAACCATTTATTCTCAAATTTAAATCGCCTAATCCTCTTAGCAGGGAGCCGACGAGCAACCATCAATTTGATAGGGTTGTGATCAGAAGTAGCACACACCAAATTATGCAGCTTGTGAAAAGGAAAAATAACCATCCAGTTTTCGTTAACAAAAGCACGATCAAGTCTCTCTAAAGTAAGCGAGTTTATGTCTCTGCCTCTCTCCCAAGTATACCCAAAGCCAAGAAGGGGGATATCAATCAGATTACAGTCCGAGATACATTGGCGAACACCTTCCAGTATAGAGCTAGGATACTCCACTCCTCCTAGTTTATCATTAAGGGACAGAAGATTGTTAAAATCTCCAAAACAAGCCCAGGGCATGCTATGAAGACGTCAAATTGAACGGAGAAGCTCCCAACTAGCTCGTTTTCTATTCTATTCCGGGAATCCATAAAAACCTATAAGACTCCATTTGGGAGTAGTCGAACCATATTGATAATCATTAATGATAAGATCAATATGGTTATTACAAAAACCTGTGACAGTAGCAGAAACATCATTCATCCAAAACATAGCCAGGCCGCCACTTTGGCCAATCCGATCAACACAGAAACAAAAATTATACTTTAACATAGTTTTTATTTCGTCAACCTTAACAGAGTTCGCAATAGTTTCACTTAAAAAGAGAATATGAGGCTTATTAAACCAAACTAGGTTCTTCAGTGCTTGAACTGTCCGGTGGTTGCCTAAGCCACGATAGTTCCATGCTATATAACTCATGGTTCTCAGGGGGTCTACTGAGCAAGACCAGCCGTTGGTACTTGATATGGGAGTTGAGGCAGGACAGTATCGTTTATGTTCATCACCTCTACTAAGCTAACTTATGTGTTACCTTGTCTAGGGCGTTTTTTACTTTCCTTAATGTCCATAACCACAGCTTCTTTATCATTCTGTCCAGGGATATTATTTGGGGCCTTTTCGGTTGAACTTCCACTGGATGCATGGTGATTGTGGCCCAACTGAGAAACATAATCTGCATTGGACTTTAGCGTTATCTTCTTAGGAAAGAAAAAGAAATGATTACCTATCTTGTGCGGATTTTTACCTGCAGATTGCGAATATTTGAAATCTGGAATTTGTACAGCAAAATCGGCCCCAAGATCATTCCCAGGATCATGTTTCCATTGCACCTTTCTCCTCGCATTCCTGGCATGCACCTCCGCCTGAAGTTCCTCCGGCCATTCACAACAGATCTCCTCCTCCGGCCTTTCAAGTAACTTGAGACAATTGGTTTCACAATGCCCTATTATACCACAAAGATAGCAGATGAGAGGCAAACGCTCATAACTGAACGTCATCACCATAGGGTCAGCTCCCTGTTTACGTATACTCTTCTTCAGCATAAGTGGCTCTTCCACATTAATACGAATCCGAACACACATATAGT
This sequence comes from Erythroxylum gracilipes, assembly GCA_026413385.1. NCBI lineage: Eukaryota > Viridiplantae > Streptophyta > Magnoliopsida > Malpighiales > Erythroxylaceae > Erythroxylum > Erythroxylum gracilipes. The sequence continues at coordinate 2,875,170 of JANZLC010000004.1, forward strand.
AATTCCATAAGTTGCGTCTATGAGCAGAATCGTACTCAAGGTAGGTACCCATCAAGTTACCAATATTTCTTGCTAGTGTCTCAGAATCGAAACCCCGTGGAAGACCATAGAACTGTACCCAAATATCAATGTGAATGAAATCTATATTCGCTGGGTTCTCTCCTTCTTTCCATTGGTGAACTAACAAAATACATTTATTGAACAACCACGGTCCTCCAGCTAACATCTTCTTCATATTGATATGATGATAAAACTGGATGATATATAGATTGTTTTCTTTCATTGGTTTGATATACGCTCCCCGCATAGGACGCCAAAGACTCAACAACGTCCGTTCCAGAGCCTCGGCGTTAATTGCTCGTTCTCCAACCAATTTTCCCAGCAAGCACAGATCATAGTTGATCTCATCTTTTTGGATATCTTTGAACTCGACATTTTCCTTCTCTTGGATAGAGAGTTTCTGAAAGCCTGGATCTATACTACAGAACTACAACAACAGAAAAGATCAGAGAAAATTTACTTGCAAAAAACTCACCATGCACAATCGCGGCAAGACCAAAACTTGTACTCTTGAGAGAGAAACGAGAGGCAAGACTTTACATTTGTTTGATGAATCAAGTTATAATAACTAATGATTAAAAAACTCAACCGATTTGAACGGTTCAACCATAAAAACCTTAAATCTTCTAATTTTTTTGTTTAATTCGATTTACTTTAATAACTCTTGCTGTTAAAAATTTAACAATTTATTAATTAATTGGCCAATTTTTATTACTTAATAAATTCATATAAAATAAAGTAAAACAATTAATTTTCATTAAACAATTAAATTAAACTTTAAATTATTTGACGAGTAAGAACAATATCTTTGAATCATATATCAAAATCGTTAATTTTATTCAATCTTTAACGGTATAAAACCAGTTGAACCTTAAACTTTTTGTATTATGTTTAAGTTTAGTTAATAGATTTGACGAATCAGGTCCCTAGGGGGGCCGAGTTGGTGGATTGGGAGTAGATAAGGGGCTAAAACGTCATGTATTTGAATCTCCATACCTGCACTCTCTTGATCGAGCCTGTCGTATAGGACTTATCTAGTGCGAAATACCCGATTGGTGTAATTTGTAGGTTATTATTTTAATTCAAAGATTTATTTAGTACGTATCTAAAAAATAGCAATGTGTTCCTCCGGTAATTAAAACAAAAACATGTGTCATTGGACCTTATAAGTTACAACTCCTTATTTCTAACACGAATATTTCTGCACACACCACTTACAACTCTTAGAAGGAAGACGATGATGGGCTATTTTAAGTGGCCTAACAGACCCAATCTCAAGATTATGCAATGCCTTGCCCTAACAAATGGGCTTAACACCTAAACCTACAAATAAAAATTAAAAAGGTCTGAAATTTTGTAATTTATTTTTTTAAAAGGATACATAAAATGAATATTTTTATAACTATAAAATTATATTTGTTATTTTACAAATGTATATTAAAAATTGTAAATTATATATTTATTTAACATTTATAATTTTAATAATGTATTTCCATTTCAACCATTCGTCTTTTTCAAAGCTTGAGATAAGAAGCAGGTGCCTGAAATATTAGGCTATATGATGAAGGACATTGAAAATAATGGAACCGCAAAACCCTGCGGTTACAAGTGGACGCTGGAGAGAGGGAATGACTGATGGGATGGGATGGGATTGGGTATGAAAATTAGGATGAACGGCTAGCCAGTAGCCAAGACCAACCGATATGGTGTGGACCTCACACCCACTAACAGACCGGTATACATAAACAAGATCAACACAAATTCTCAAGTAATCATGTTGCCTGAACTCTTTTCTTCTCCATCTTGTACTAAACCGAAAGTTCCAGCAACTGCCTAATGCCTATTCTTGGAGCTAAGCTTGGGAATGTCTAGATTTGATTTGACCGAATTTGACTTAAACTCAACAATTTTAATTTAATTTGATTAAATTAATGTTAATTCAAATGAGATATCATTATTTTTCAAATTTTAAATTAAAAAATTAAGTGAAGCTTGAGCCTGATTAAGTATATTTCATTAGTTGTTATAATTTAAGAATTTAAAATATATATTTAATTCGACAATATACAACACATACTTGTTATTATTAAATAATTAGAGGATTTTGCAAAATATAATTTATAAGTTTTAAACATTTATTTAATAAAATTAAAATTCTAATTATTATCATCATTATCATCAACATTTAGTTGAAGTCCCGCTAAGGCGCAAGGTCTAGAAAAGTTTAATACTATGCAGCCTTATTTTTACTTAATAGAGAGATTATTTCTGATAAAATTGATAATATTGAGTATTTTATTACAAAATTAATTGTTTTTCGAGTATATAGATTTAATAGCAATTTAGACTGAAAATATAATTTTATAATTATTTAATAAAACTTAAATTACGAAGCATTGTGTAAATTTTTTATAATAGTTCAATAACTAAATTGAACATTTTAGTACAAATTTGGTTGATTTAGGTGTATATAGATTTTTAAGTTTATTTAATAAAAATTCAAAGTATTATGTGAATTATTAATAATAGTTTTATAAAATTTAAAGTTTATTTAATAACAATCAAAATTAAAAAACATAGTTATTTTTTGGACGTATATATATTTAATAGTCAATTAAATTGCCATAAATTTACTAATATTGTTTTTTAATTTCCTAATGCGAGTATAAAAATGGCCTGAAGGCAGCCTTCAGCTGTCAAAGCCTTTTTGACCCACACTCATGTCTTGGCATTAAAATTGAGGTTAAAAAGTCAAAACAAATCTCTAAGCCACGTAAGTTATGACTATGACAAACAGTGATTGATGATGAGCTCGAGGAGTTAACCGTAAGGAATGAAAAAAAAAAGTTAGATATTGATTATTATTATATGATTAATAGTTTGATATTTTGTTTTTGAGAAATTTTTGTACCCTTTATTTGGCAGGAGAATGAAATTTATTTCTTAATAGTGACTCTTTTTTTAAAATATTTAAAATATTAATTAGTTACAATAATTAATTAAAATATTATTTATTAATTAAAATATTATAATTAATTAATTAATTATAATAAATTTTATTTTTAATTTTTTTTACAAAAGTTATAATTTTTTTGGTTGTCTATGGAAACACACTTTTAAGTTATCCATATTTAAATTAATTCCCACTTAATTAGAATAGGTTTCTTGTAAAAGACAAAAAGCCTTAAGTTTTAAATAACTGCATAAGAGAATTTAATCCTGTTACTTCACTTCTCTGCCCTCGTTCTTATTCTTATTGACATTCTGTTGTGCGAACCAAACTCACCCTCAAGATGGCGGTATTCTTGGACTCAGTTACCCTCCAAGATGGCGGTATTCTGAATTTACGGTGGGATGCATCGCAGCCGCCGTGGAATTGTGAATAATCGTAGGTGAAATGCTGACCGTTTGACCGAGCAGTCTCTATCTCACTCTCACCATCCCAATCCAAGTACCAAGGCCCAAAATGGCTGCTACTCCTACTTCTACTCTCCCTATTATATCTCACGCGCCGCCTTCTTTCTTAATTCAGCGAAAACCAAGTTCACTTCTTCACTACATGAAGCTCACCAGGTTATGTAGACTATATTTGTTTTAGGTGCTAATAATAAATAATAAATAATATTATACTTTATATTTTTTTACATCGGAAAGTTAAAAAGCAAAAACTAAAAAAAAGAAAAATTATTTTCTCAAAAAGCACACTCCTGAATTATTTTGGAGGCAGTTAAAGACAGATTTTGTTTACGAAAATAAAATGAAAATCATAAACAAGTCCGGTAAAATTATTCCTTTATAACAGTAAAGGTTTAGGCTAAAAATTAAGAATATATGGAATGAGTAATAAAAAACCTTTAATAAAAATTTTAATTTTGTAATTATAAAAATAGTTATAAATTATTAAATAATTGAAATAAAAAAAATTATTTATTGCCTAAGAAATTTTATTTATTATCATAAAACTTAATAAATTTGAAGTGATAAAAATTAAGATAAAATATATGTAATTTTTTTAAAATTTTAATCTTTAAAATTATATAAAAATGAAAATTATTTTTCTTAAATTTAGGTTAAAAATAATAGCAAAATATATATAATATAAACATCATATGTCGGCTATTATATGCTATTCATATATCGATTCGACCTAATTTTAAATTTAAATCGAATTAATTAAATTTTCATATTCATGATATTTTAATTAATCATGTTAATAACATTTTAATTAGTAGGCTTTTATATGGAGTGTACTTTATTATTGTTTTAAACTGAATTTTTTAAAAATATAAGTTTTTTAAAATAAAATTTTAAAATTTCTTAGCTACAAGAAACATAATCTTTAGCCATCGGACCACAGTACGCAAGTCTCAAAAAGAGAGTACGAAACTCGCTTTGCATAGTGTCTTCACTGAATCTCTTTTCTCACTCCTATTCTGCATTTCTTGTTTGGATTCGGATTTTGGTGTCCAAATTCCATCTTTTTCAACAGAGCAGTATTTGATTTCGTTTCATCCTCTCCTCTCTTTCTCACTCTTTTTCAAAAGCACCCTCGTCATTCTCTTTGCTGCTTTGTGTCCCTGTCTCTCTTCTCTGGTTTTGGTTTGCTCATACCGAGAAAGGCAAACTCAACAATGAAGGTTGGCTTCTCTTTTCAGGGAATCTTATATACAAAGTTTTCCCTTTTCAATTTCTTTATTATTGGGTTTTGATTCTTCGTCCGACTTTTTCTTCACAAATCTATTATTGTCATAGATTCCAAGTGCTTGCTCTTGTTTTATTAGTAGAAGCTTAGATGGGTCGTGAGTTACGACAGGTGTCTATCGCTCTGGGATTATCTTATCTCGTGCATGGAGTCAGTTCTTAAATTTCTGTTTCTTTTTTCCTCTTCACTTGGCACCAAGTTGAGCCAAGTGTCTAGAACTTTGAAGTGAGGAACTGTTTTACTTTTCCTCCTCAAAGATATAAGATCTTGTTTATATCAATGAAGCAGAGTCTTTGAGTCTGAATTAAACAGATTACTTTTCATTTGTGCATTTCAGAAATTTGAATTGAAGTTGGACTTACAAGACGATAAGGACAAGCGAAAGGCTATGAAGACAGTTGCTTCTCTTTCGGGTAAAACGATCTTTTCATAATTCCCATCATCTTTTTGGCTTGTTTCTTCGGTTATTCTCATCTCTTCATTT
>JANZLC010000004.1:2886348-2899474 GCA_026413385.1 Erythroxylum gracilipes
ATTTTATGTGTCTAAAGCTCTAATAATTATAAAACATGATGAAAAGGCCATAGATATCCATAAAACACATGCAAGATGCTAAATATAAAGTTCTAAAAACATATAAAATATGATTGTATCATTATTAATTAATTATATTTTATATTTTAATTAATTACATTTTACTTATACTTTACATTTTAATTCCCAATACAACTTCATCTACTTTCCTAATGTGAGTAATACACAAAGTAACGACTCTCATTCCCCTCAATTATGAGAGAATCCCTGCAACCTTCAAACAACTTTCAAATTTGAGAGATGTTGATCTATGTAATTGCCAAAGGCTTATATGCTTGCTAGAACTTCCATCGAGTGTCATTTTGTTAGAAGCTGACAATTGCACATCACTAGAACAAATATGGGCCCTTAAACAACTACTCTTTGAGTCAGAAGACACTTATAAGAGATTTTGTTTACGGAACTGCTTAAAGCTGGATGAAGATGAATGCCAGGAAGTTGCAAATGTACCGTTAAGATATCACAAACCATGGGTATATAACTTATCTTTTTTTCTCTTCTTTATTTTGTATTGGTATAATCACTAATTTGAGTTTTGTGTTCTTGTGGTTTAGGTTAAATATTATATGTTTTATCCCGGAAGTAGAATAGCAGAGTGGTTCAAGTATCAAAGTATGGGAGATTCAGTGGAAGTCCCCATTCCTTCTCATTGGCTTAATCGTGGTATGTTGAGGGTCTTCTTATGTGTGTGCGTTAAGTCATTGACGCAAGTTTCAGATCTCTGGGCTCTCTCTTTTACATATGATTGCTATTTTGGAGACAATTACCATGCTGCCTTCAAAAATCGAGTGGTTTGTCCATGCCGCCATCGTAAACATGGCATTGAGGATGCAGTTAAGGAGCACGTGTTAGTCGTTCGTCGTGATATACTTTGCCATTGGATACATGGGCATGGTTATTCGTTAGGGGATACAGCCTTGTTCAAGTTCAGTTTAAACTATTGTGGTCGAAGGATGAAAATCCAGAAGTGGGGGGTCACTCCAGTGTGTTCCCAAGATCAAGATGAACTGTGTCAACTCTGTCGAACATTCGAGTTTCCTACTCCAAAGTCCACGGTGAAGATACAAGAAGCTGTTGTTGCCGAATGAAGGAAGGCCGGCTGTGGACATACGCGTCGTAGGCCAGCTGTGCGACAGTCGGCGTATGAAAGGCCTGAGAGTCAAGCAAAGTGATGAATGCGCAAGAATTACTTAGGAAAGTTGAACTTGCAACTCTTTAAGATATTTGTGGTTTGCAAGTTCTTTTTTTTTTTTGAAAATGAAAATTGATTAATAATAAAAGAATGTTACAAGGAAGAACCAAGGGAGCTCAAAGGAAAATATCAAGTACAAAAATTGCAAGGAAATAAGAACTAGGCCTATCTAAAAAATTAAACATGTCTAACGTGCGCCGATAGGAATCATATTCAAAGCTGATTTAGGTAAACTTATATCCTGAATGTTGCGCGGATAGTGGTGCTACAATGATGGGATAAGTTCTTAGCCAACAGAATCTCTCGAATCTCGCCAATTAATAAGGATAGCAGAACATCTTTAGTGGAAGCTTGAGACTTGAAGCGTCGAAAGTTGCGCTCACCCCATAGCTTGTAGATACAAACGCCCAGTATAATAAGGCGTAAAGGTTGCTGCGCTGATAGACCATCTGTTATCACTGAAATAGAAGTACCTGATATGGGCCCATATCAATTTGTTAAAATCACATTCGAAGAAGAGATGAGCACATGATTCAAGATGTAAGGAGCACGTTGGACAATGCTTATCTGTTTGAATGTAAGGAAGGCGATCAGCTGTAGAGAGTTTGTTTTGTATGGCCAACCAATAGATGAAGGAGATCCTCGGAGTGAGATACTTGTTCCATACCTTATTAGCCCAAGGTACCGGGGCTCTGTGCTGTCGTAATAGATCACATATATATCTGCTGGTGAGCTTGCCAGTTGGAATACCCTTCCAGAAAAAAATATCAGAGAATTGTGGAGTGGGAGGATAATCCGGCTGATAAGGCAATAAGCTACGAGGGAAAGTCCAGGTAGAGCCCTCGATGAATGCATGCATCCAAGTTTGCAGAGAAAAAGAATGCGTAGCTCTAGGGATCAAATGAATTAAAGGACCCCTTTGAGACCAATTATCAAACCATAAGGAGATCAGATGACCATTCTTGATAACACAAGAGCAATCCTGACGAACAACATCCCGCAAATGAAGCAATTGGGTGAGGAAGAAAGAGTGAGTACCTTTCAGTTTAACTGCCCATATACTATGCCCCCTGAGGAAATATGCATGTAACCATTTGATCTATAAGCTTTTCTTATCCTCCAATATCCACCAGAATCGCTTAAGGATTAAAGCACGATTCGCTGTTTTAATAGAAAGAATGTTCAGTCCCCCTTCTTTTTTCGAAAAATTGATATCTGCCCATTTTACCTTTGCAACTCCAGGATGCCCATTAGAATGACTCCACAAGAAAGATCGAAAGATTCGTTCAATGGTTTGCAAGTTCTAGATTTTAACTTTTAATACATAAAAAATCTTCAAACAACATTGGATTGTGTTGAGTCATTTGGCATGCATTGAGAGTTTCGTATATTCCAAATCGTGACAACCTTAGAACCTCCGAGCAAGGTACCACGTAAAGTTAACTAATCTTATGGTTGCCAAATAAATGAATCCAATTTTTAATTTTAATATAAAATACATAAATTTCTTTTATATTTTAAGACAAAAATTAAAAAAAATTGAATTCTTGTTCTAAAATGTCTCTCTTTTTTATATTTTAGTTAAAAAATAACGGCAGTACGAACATCACACTCTCGTATCCTTTGTCTAACTTTGTCTCAGCCCAAAAACGTCGTGGTTCTAATTACAAAAATTTCGCAACAGATAGAAAAATTCACATCGTCTCTAATAGTCTTCCAATTTTCACCGCGACTGTACATTAATATTCATCTCTTTTTTCATGCCTTAAAAAGCTCAGAAGAGTTTCTAAATACAACCATGACATTAATCAGAATTCCTTCCAGCAATAGGTTCAAGATGTAAAAACGGAAGCTGCAGCCACAACCATCATCATTATGTTTCAAAAATACCTCTATAAAGGCGTAGAAGCATGAAAATTGTTGTGTAGAAACAATATACGCTTGACCTTTGTTATACATGCTTCATTTAAATATGTAAAAACATACTGCTGCCTTTCCCAAGTTACAAAAACTTCATAAGTGAAACAATATACAAAGAAGGCACCTTCAGTTAGCGTCCTGTCTTCTCAAAGAAGTGTTCTATCTGTAGGCACCCTTGAGACTGCAAGCCACTCAATTTGTTTACATACTTTCCCCTCTTATTACGTATGTTTTCCTTATTTCCCTGTAAAAGAAACAGAACTCCTTTTAGAGATTCCTAAAAATATGTCGCAGATAAGTATGCTAGTACAACTAGACATGACAATTGGCCTGAGTTCGATGGCTGTTGTAGTTTAACTTTCCAAACTGTCGTGGCTTTAGTCTTGAATATTTTAAATTTGCAGACCGAAACAATATTATTTGGTAAGGAGTTTGAGCAGTTTTGACAAGGCTTTGGGTCAGTTCCCTAAACCCGAACCAAATCCAAAACCCAATCAAACTGACCTTGGTCAGTTGACTTTGCAAATTAGTTACAAAAATTATTTTTTTCTCCTTGCAGAGAGCAAGCTAGGGGAACTTTAATTCTTGAACCTAAAATTCAGCAAGAAGCAAATTGCAAACTAGTAAGAGGATCAACAAGCAAACGATATTACACTGACAAATGCAGGCTAACTAACAAGCAAGTTGAAGTAGATTAGTTGAAGAAATTGATTCACCTACCAGTGAAGATTCATTCCAAGATCTTAGGACTTTTACTCTACCACCCTTCCCATCAGGTCCAACAGTAATTAAATTCCCACTATTTGTATTTGTGACTTGTGTGGTCACTGATTCCTTGCAATTGCGACGCTTGCACCACTTACCTAAATATCTATTTGTGCCATCAGGACCAAGCAATCCACTGGAGAAACATTTATCACCTGAATTTTTTAGTGTGTCAGTATCTAAAGCTCTAAGAAAGTGGCTACATAAAAGAAATTTACACAAGGGCAAAGTAGATTATTGGTAAAACCTTAGTTTTACCATTGTTTCAAACTATCTAAAAATACAAATGTGAAATAAAAGGAGCTTACCTGGTTTCGAAAGCATAACTGGAAACGGGGACTCCTTTTTAATTGTGAACAGAGGTTGATCTTTTCTGATGTTATCACAAAGCAAAGTAACTTCCTCATCATCAGTGGCAGCAAGAGTATTATCCTTATTGATGCGAGTACTTACATCATCAGGTCGGCCTGGATTATTTAGTTGGTACATTTCACTTTCAAAATCACAAAGTACTTCTGGCATATTAAGTGCAGGCTTCAAGTTCTCGCTGCTTGGATGTTTTAGATCAGGATCTAAAACTTCTATTACATCCTTAGGAAGATCCAAGTCACACTCATCTACATCAATATAAGGACTTTTCACCTTACTAGGAACCACATTATTCGTAGCTCCTTTAGTAGACTGGGCACTCATGTCGCTTACTATATTGCTCTTTTCTTGATCACTGATTGTGCCTCCACTTTGAGAAGAGTGTTTCCAAGCAACAAAACTCATTCCTCTACAATCTTCTGACAAGTATTTATTGTTGTTTACAGCATCAAAACTCTCATTGATAACATTTAGAGAAACTTCTGTACGATCCTCTTTTGAAGCTTTTAAAGCTCTCAAACCTTCATTATCTTTCACTTCAACAGCCATCTCTAGATCTTTGACTCTGGTCTAACAGTGGGCACAAGACAAACAATCATTCCTTGAAACCAAACACCATTATGTTCTCTCACTCAATTTTCTTTTACTTCAATAAAGGATGAAGGAGGGGAAAGGAGAGAAAGGAGCATCGTAAACTTACTTTCAGTTTATCTATCTTTTGCTTTGCTTTCTCGAGTTTTTTGCTAGAACGAGCCTCACCTCTTCCAAGTTCATTGCATTTCGCCATTAAGTCCTTATAACTCCTACATCATTAATCACATCTCAAAATCAAGTTCCAGAAACTTTGTAACCAAGAAAGATGTATCCGCAAGATAGTCATAATTGATAGCCTAAGTAACTTACTTATTACGAGTAACCAGCGACTTCCTCAGAACATCTATGGTATCTCTGTTATTGGCTTCATTACCAAAAGATGCAAGCTTCAATATCTCCTCTTCGTCCAGGTTGAGATCAGATACCCTGAATAGAGCATCATAAACCAACATCTTAGCAAACTTATTAAGACAAATATTCACATTCTTTTTTGAACCCAAACACATCTTTACTTACAGTTTGAGTGCTGCAAGCTCTTTGGCTAACGCCATATTCCTGTCTTGCAACTTCAAGTTATCCAACTTCAGTGCATCCAGCTCCTAAAACACAAACTAAACTCAAATATGCACTACAAATAAAATGAAAGTTAAATCAGCAATTCCTTATAGAAAGAAAAACAACAATGAACAGAACGGACCTCAGACTTGGACCGAAGAAGCCGCTGAATTGATACTTTCTGCTCCACAGCATCATTTCTCAAAGCCAGTTCCTTCTTCAACTTATCCCTACACTGAAACAACTGCAGGAAGAAGCCGCTTAATGAGACCAGGGAAACAATTTGATAAATGTTCAATTTTATCTTTAAAATGTTGGGAACAATTCAAATAGACGGCTAAGCACCTCTTCGTTGAGGTGTTTAATATCGTTCCCTTGACGCTCGAGGATTGAACTAAAACTCGACAACTTGGCCTCCAATTTTCTCACTTCGCCACGCAAGAACTCAGGTTCATCCTCGCGAATGATCGTCTTCTGCGACGCTAACACCTCGTTTTGATCCCCAACCGACTGGAAATACAACCGAGCGACGCTGCTAGACGAGCAGCTCTGCTTACACACCGGACACGTGCACTTCTTCGCACTGACAGAGTACTCGAACCACTGCTGCAAGCTATGGTTTTCCAAAACTTAAACAACGTTTAAACAGAAATGGTAGAAACTAACAAAAGAGTCGAGTGAAAATCGGTTACCAGAGTTCGTGGAAGACGTGGCCGCATATGGAGATGGCTTGGAGATCTTCGACTATTGGCTTCAGATCTTCGTAGCAGATTGAGCAGATGGCACCGGCCATCACCTCCCTCTCTGTTTGCTGCTTGCAAGTGAGCACGCAAGCACCGTCGTTTTGGCTCCGTCTTGACGTTGTAAAGTGCGAAACGACGTAAAAATTGCGAGGGCGGGAAAAAGAAAAGAAGCCGGGAAATTTGTGTCGCATAAATTCATAATGCCACGTGGCGAAACCACGAGGATGGTAAAGCCGGCTGGTACCTAATTGTCCCAAACGGGTCGGGTCATGCCGGAGAAGGCCCTGAACCTCTGCAAAACTGAGTTTTGTGATTTCTTCAAAGCATCGAATTTTTGTAATTTTAGCAACAAAAACACTGCTCCTGTTCGTCGGGGGCGTCCTTCCTCTCGTTAGTTGATGGAAGATTACCGAATTACAGCCTAATTCAGGTAAAATACGCCCTCACTATCTCCTTTCTTTATCTTCAAGTTGAAAACATACTACACTAGCTTTGATTCCCAGAAAATGTGCATGAACACAGAAATAAATTAAAAACGGTTCTTATGATAATTAGGAATGTTTACTTCCTTTAAATGAAAGAAAAAGAAGGACGTTACAGGAATGTTTTCAATAGGTCTTTTTGTGTTCCTTCATTGGCTGAATGATAAAGTAAGAAATGAAAAATGCTTTAGACTTCATGAATGTTTAGGATCCGGACCATCTCCTCTTCAAATTTCGTAAACATTGGAATTGGGGTCTTCAAAACAAGGGACGTACCACAGATGCTTTTACTTCTTTTTCATTCTGATTCTTCTTATTGGAATACCCTTTTGTAAAATTGAAATTTATAGCTTCTGGAAATTCCAAAAGGTAATACCTACGATTTGACAGAAACATGCTTACTTCATTCTGCTTTCTGAAATTTGATGGGGTTTATTAATTAATTTCATTTATTCTTACACAGCCTTCTCCTCTTGCAACCAACGTAAAGACGGTGTTCACTTGTCAACTAAATTCAGTGACTGATGTACTTAGCAATTATTAAGACAAGCTGTTTCACAGGTTGGAAAATACATAACTGAAGGTCTTGAACGGGCTAGAGATAGCCAGAATGAAGCTGCAGCTTTGGGGGAAAGGTTTGTGCTGGGCACAAGTGTTAGTAGAAGGGTGGCTGCTGCAGCTGCTTCTGCTGTAATTTCTTAGTCCTAAATATCTGATTTTTGTATATGAGGATGCTTTACTGCAATAAATAACTTAAATAGTGGGAAATATGGTAACATGATGTTGGCATGTAGGCAGAGACTGCTGCAGCTGTTGGTGAGAGCAGTTTCAAAGCTTTAATGGTTGCTGTACAATGTTGTGGCAGTAGTGTGGCCATAGTTCAGCAGGCATGTTGCATTGCATTGATATTCTGTATTCATAATGTTAGCAGCTGATAATTGCTACATTTTATTTGAAACTGAAGTAGTTGGAACCTCTTTTTTTTTTGCAGTATTTTGCAAATTCTATATCTCGGCTCTTGCTACCTGTTGATGGTGCACATGCTGCCTCATGGGAAGAAATGGCAACAGAAATGCCCAGTGCAGAGGCTGCTGCTTACAAAGGGCTTCAACAATGCATGGAGACTGTTATGGCTGAGGTTGGCTCTTGACTACCCATTTTTTTATGCTATGGTAACTGGTTCATGGTAATTAAGGTTTTTTGTGCCATCAACTTCCATTCTATAGTTCCTCAACAGGTAGAACGGTTGTCATCAGCTGAACAAAAAGCTACTGATTATCGGTCACCTGATGATGGACTTGTTCCTGATCATCGTCCAAGAAATGCTTGCAGAAGGTAATTTACAAACTTTCTGGGCGTTATCCTCATCTCATATTTGAAATATCTCATTGCTCTAACAAACTGTTTCTTTCCAGAATGTCTTTATGGTAGCTCCTGAAAGCCTTTCTACTCTGTTTGAGGGTACTCCAAGTATCAGTAAAGATGCACAAAGGTACGTCAGGCAGATTAGTTGGTCATTGTTTGGTACAACTTGTTTTGCCTCTGTTGAAGTCATCCAATCATCAAATTGAAACTAGTTGGCACCCATATTTTATGATCTGGAATCTCTAAATCACATACGGTTTAAAGATGTGTGAATACTGACAGGTCTCAGTCCAATTCTTGAAGAGCATCTCCCCTTTTGGCAAAATGAGTGGAACTGAGAAGAACTTTTGTGTGCCTACCTAGAAAGTTCCATACACCAAAAAGTTACAACTGGGATTGGGTACATGGACAGGAAAGTGCTGTGAAATGCTGATAATGCGAGCATGAGTCAATTGTGCTGTTGAGTTGATGTGATTCAAAGACCACATCTTTCTTCAACCAAACACCAGGAAGAAAGACTTTTAGAATGGAAAGTTGCAATCTGGACGTACGTATTTCCTATATTTTGCCCTTAACCTCATGTTCATGGTTTCTTATTTCGTATTCTGATGTACTTGAACATGGTTTCTTATTTCCTATTCTGATGCGCTTTGGCTCAAGAAAGGTTGTCCTCCTCTTGATGGCTATGTTTTATTTGGCTGGCGTGTGGGTTTATTCAACTTAGAGAGGATTGCAAGAGCGCAAAACTTGCATCCAAAGTCAGCTCCTTTTGGACAAGCTCTAGTTGATACCATAGTGGAAGTTGATATCTCAGTTGGTATCTTATGTGAAGCACCTATAACTCTCACCTCTAGTTGGAATCTCATGGTTGGACAGAATCCAATCAGTGGGTAGACTTGGAATCAATTCTGGTTCCAGTACCATTGGGCTGATCTTAGATGCAATAAATATGTATCCTTTGATGTTCCATTTAAATGTGAGGTTTTGCTGCTTTGCTTCCAAGGATGGATCTCGTCCTCTGTATCCTTGTACAGTAAATGGTAATTCTTGGACTTGTAATAACTCCGGTCTAACCTGGCCTAGACCAAAGCTCGAAAAGACCATGATAGCCTCTAATGATGGAACTTGCACATGTAGAGGTTCAAATTGCCTTGTATAAGTTCATCCTTTTCCTTCCACCAGAAAGAAAGGATACCTCGTAGTGATTAAGACCTATAAGCACCATGTATAAGTTGTGGTGAGTGGGGTGTCACCTATTTATACTACTAGTAGTGTGGCACTACGAGCATCTCGCTCTTATGGAACCCAATATTAATATAAAGGGTTATATACCAATTATTGTGATTTAAAATTTATTATTTATTTTATTGGTATTGTATAATTATTATATCTCTCTCTTTTATTTGGCTAGTTTTACATCAATTCATAATTTTTAAAAATTAACATAATATTTATGATTAAAAAATTGAACCAATTCAACCGTTATAATTTTAAATTGATCAACTTTTCGATTAGGTTTTTATTTTTAGGTTCAATTTACTTTAATAATCCTTGTTGTTAAAAGTTCATCAGCTTATTAATTAATCGGTCAATTTTTATAAACTAATTAATTTTTATAAATTAAAATAAACTTGTTAATTTGTATGTAACAAAATATTTTTAATTAAATTTTATTTTAAGAACAATCTTCTTCAATCTTGTTTCAAATCCTTAAGTTTTAATTAGTTTTATGACAGTCTAATATTAATCGACTCTTTTAAATCTTAAACTTTTTGTTTTATCAGTTTAACGTCTAGTTTGATTTTTAAAATATTGCAAAATGCGTCGTGATAATTATGAAAAAAAAATCAAAATGTAATATATTTAATCATAATATAAACGTGTTGATCCACCTAAGAAATTTGTGTGGGTTGTTTATGAGTGGTTATCTTCTTTGATGGGCAAAAGGTATGCAGTAGTAATATCTCCTTGCACCAAACGTCCATGAAAACAACAACTGCTAAGGAGACCCCACAGACACTCTTATCCATCTCTCGGTGGTAATCGATTACATTGTCACCCCCAAACTCCAAAACTCCTCTCAAGTCGTTGTCCACCATCGATTCTATCGAATCTACTACTACTAAGTGGAACTTGTAGCAGCAACTTGTCTGAAAATGCTGCTTCAGACGTGGTTTGAGTGATAGGAACTACAAAGGATTTCTTAAGGAATCTATGTAAGTCTTGCCTCCTCAAGGTTTCCTCTTAAAGAACCTATAAGAGTTCTGGCTTTGTCAAGACATTGCACTAGTGATTGCTAGTTCACGTTATATTAAAATTTAAAGTAATATACGTAGCCTTCTTCGTTCTAAGATCATTGACGCATCTTGAAAAGATCTATTAAATTCATCAATTGCAAACAATCAAAACGATTAATTATTGATAAAATTCTTCGTCGATTCTTGATAAAATATTTGTTTAGACAAGGGTCTTAAAATCATCATAAATTAAACTCGTGCTAATCGATGGGTAATTTACCAAAAAAAGAAATTTTATAATAATTGTTTGATTTTTATAATTTTTAAAAAGTCTTTTTAATTTTTAGTTTTTAAAAAAATTATCTAAAACTTGAGTTAAAAAATAACAGCAAACTCAATTCAAATTTGATTGAAATTAATAATTTAGAATAATTTTATTTCTGTTCTTGATTTTATGTTTAGTGATAAATGTTTATTGTATATGTTAAAATTTATTGTTAATTGTATCAAATTTTATTTGAAGACGTAGTTTATTAATTATTATGTATATGCTTAAAATTATTCAATATTGATAAAAAGATAATAACTATGTATTTCATTATCAATTATAAATTAATTCAGAATCAATGTTACTTATCTTATGGTATCTCAATTACTAATCAAATAATATAAAATAATTTCAGTCTGATCTAAAATTAATAAATTTTGTTTTGATTATAATTAGTTCAAATTTAGGTTATAAAAATCATTTTTCGAATTAAGTTTATATCTCGTAAACAAAATTTAAAATCTTACACCTTATGTCACTCCAGATCACTCAATAATAAGAATGACAATAGGCAGGATCGAACTAGGGCCTCACTTGACCTAGCTCGTGACCCGACTAACCGGTAGCTACTGACCTGTCTATGCTTTTTTAAAAATTAAAAAAAAAAACTAGTACTTTTTAATATTCTCTTCAAGGCATGGGTTAACTTGTGGCTTGGTCGGGTCAAATAGTCTTGACCCGTGATCCGGGCTGACACTACCAACCTTACTCAGTTAAAAAAGAAACAAAAGGTTTGAACTAGAGTTTGGACCCAACCTATTAGCGTTCGTGGTAAAATTGAGAAAAGCATATTCTTTAATTCTTTTAGAGTACAAAGTTCTGACTAGAACCAAATGACGGCAAACCAAAGATCCGCGATAAAGCAACCTAAGTCAAAGGGTATCGGATGTAGTCGAAGAAGGGTATAAAGAGAAAAGAAAAAAGCCAAAAAAAAAGAAGCCAAAAGGTTATGTGTCGACGTACGGCTTATAGCTAGTGGTAGTGCGTGGACCAGTTCTTCGTCCCTTCCTCTCATATACGCTGTCCACGTCATCGCTACGTGTAAATGTTGACTTTTATTCTTGGTTGAAAAGATGGAGATTTCTAAGAATCTTCACCTATCACTCGTTTTCGAATTTGACTTTTGGAATATTGTTAAAACAGTTTGACTTTATTTTAGAGTAAAAATTTTAAATTAATCAATTTTTTAATTTTAACTATTTAATTTGATTTAGTTTGATAATTTTATATTTAAAACTGATCAGTTTATTAATTAATTAATCAATTTTATAAATTAATCAATTAATATAAACTAAAATAAATTTATTAATTTTTATATGACAATTTTTAATTAAAAATTAAAAATTTTAATAGAATATGATAATCTTATTCATTTATTTTTCAAGTTTTTAATTTTATTTAATTTTTAATTAGACTTTTTACAATCTAATACTAATTGAACCTCTTAAATCTTAAGCATCTTGTATTCTCCTTTATATATTTATCTTTCTTTACATAACTAATCCCAAAATTCAACTAAAATACATTCATTATATTTGCTATCAACTATACAAGTGGCAATGAATAGATTGAGATATGATGGTTTGAAATATTTATTTCACTTTTTAAATAAAAACTATTTTTAGTTAATTATATTAAATCCCTTTAAGATAAATTTATTTTGATGTTTCACTCAATAAAAAAAATTATTGTTTTATTAAATTAATATTTTTATTTGTTAAGTTTATAACGCGTAGTTTCCCATAAATTAATTACTAAAATTAATTGTTAATTTATATTTTAGACAATATTTTATTTTATTTTTATTAAGTAGATGGAAGAAAAAAATAAAGAGTTAGCTTGAGAAACACGAGGAGAGCTTAAAATATAAAATAATAAAGAAAAGCTTTACACTTTTGACCATTTTAAATATTATAATAAAGTAAATACTATTAAAAGTAGACTTTTGGTCAAGTTTCTAAATTATAAAAAATGATTAATCGGGTCGGTCCAACCCATCAAGTGTCGACCCCACACGCTTTCAACACAATGCCTCGTGCAACCCACGTTAGTGTACCAATGACCAATCACAAAGATTAATAATTAGTTTCACGAAATTTATTGCCACCGTCGGATATGATCTAAGCACACGTTGAGTGAACTAGAATCTAGTTACGATCAAGCGATTCCTGGACCGTCCGGTCCTTCATCATCGGATTCGCTTGGAAAACGAAACCCGAAACTAGACTGAATCACGAGGCACGCGAGTTAACGGCGTGACTCTTTCTGCAAAAGATGTGGGCCCAACAAGATCCGCCAGCTGTCAAAGTGCCACCTCAACTTGTCTCTCGGTGCACCGCCTCACGCGCTCAGTCACGCAGCGTTTGGTTAGCGTCTGAGGACGCGAAGACGGATGACGAGGACAGAAATTTTTGTTCTCCTGAGTGTTTGCCTACCGAAGACAGAAATTTTTGTTCCGTCTTCAGAGGACGAAGACAAAAATTTTTGTCCTTCCCAAAACATAGGTACAGAAATTC
>JANZLC010000004.1:2899574-2915290 GCA_026413385.1 Erythroxylum gracilipes
AACACATTTTGTACTCAGGACGAAGACAAAAATCTCTGTTCTGTCCAACGCAACCAAACATCTTACTGTCTTCAATTTTTGTTCTGTCCCGTCCTGTCCTGCCCAGTCATGTCCCGTCCCTATCTACTGAAGACGCTAACCAAACGCTGCGTCAGTGTTACAAAATTCTTTAATTTGGTTTTGTCTAAACGACAAGTCGGCAGGTTCAACTGTATAAAGTAAACAGTAAATACGTGTGCTTTCGCTTTTGCTTCTTCTAGATAACTTTTCCTAGACCGACGGGTGCGCTTTAGATTAACGTAATTAAATTGTACTTAAATTAAAAATATGTCTCTTGTCTTTTCACACTATGTCTCTACTTAATAATATTCCATTATATATATATATATAAAGAGTAAGAAATAGATACTAAAATTGTATGTCAAATTATTTGTTTTAGTTGCTATGTTCTAATTTTATTATATTAAATTTCATTCATATATTTATATAGGATCTACATAAATGTATGAGTAAAATTTAATAAAATATAATAGGAATATTATAATCGAGCCCTTTATAAAGTGGTCGAGTTGGTAGAGTAAGAAAACACGAGATCAAAAGGTTATGTGTTCGAATCTTCCTACTTACACTCTCTTGATCGAACCTATTGTACAGGCTTGCCTAGTGCAGAGTAGCCGATTAGTATGATTTGCAGGCTATTGCGTCAATACGAAAGTTTACCCAACATGCATCAAAACGATAGCGACTACAGATTCTTCCGTTTTAAATTAAAAAAAAACACCATAATCGAAACAAAAAATCTAATCCCTTAAAATTGAACCCGTACCGGTCATCCAAGGAACAAACCGAATAAAGAGCGAGTTCATGGAAGATAAGTACAATAAAAACATAGTAAAAAATCGTTGTTTTTATCCTTGGGTCAGCTGTTTCATCTTGTGAGATGCCTACAAATCAGTGAAAGAATTAATTACTGGGTCCCCCGATAGATACCCTAGTCTAAAAAAAATCGCTGCTTTTTATAATTAATATTATAATTCTCGTATATTAGACAGCCACATGAACTGAACCGACCAGAATAAGTTCACACCTCTCTCGTAGGAGCATTGATGTTGTCATCCAAAAAGACAAAAGCAAATGTTTAAACACTCGAAACTTTAAAGAGAAGCATTATTTGTATCTAATCTTTTAACTTTTTTTAGTTTTTAAATTTTGATAAAAATAATAAAAAAATACACGTAATATAAGAATCAGACTAATTAAATAATATTTATATAACAATTTAACTCATATTTTAAATCCAAATAAGATTAATTAAACTTGACATTAACTATTAGTTGATTATAATTATTTTATAATATTAATTTAATTAGTTTAGTTAAAATTTAGTAATTAAATTAAGTTAGTTATTTGATTAATTTGCATATATTTTTATTATTTTTAATTATTAAAAGGGTATTTTTAAAAATTAAAAATTCGAAAAAATTCTCCATCTCTTGATCCGTAAATCACGAGCTCTGACGTGTGCGTGTAAACCACTCTCTCCCAAACCCCATACACCGCTCACAGTACACATTACACAAACACACAGCCTTTGACATTGTGGCAAAGTCAAAACCACAACCTCTTTTCAATGTCTGAAATCATGCAAAGAAAGAGAGAAAGGAAAAGACAAGATAAGCATTCAGATGCCAAATTGCCCTCCCCTCTCTCTCTCTTCTACTTATATAATATTATTGTTTCTCTACTCATTACATCTTTCTCCGATCCTCAGCCATTTGGCCTTTCTTTTTCTCTATCTAAACCCAAAGTCAGCGCCTTGTTTTGTCTCCTTCCTCTGCGACCTTGTTGCACAGGCGAAAGGTACAGGTTTGCACAGAGCTTGTCTCGAGGTCGAGGCCATGGAGGTTGACTGGGATCTTCACGCCGTTGTCAGAGGCTGCACTGCTGCCTCCTCCACCAGCTCCGGCAGTGTCATCACTACCGTGTCCACATCCACCAACAGTTCCAGTTGTTCTAGAGCTGATTTCGGAACTCGGTCTTTCTTTTCTTCATTTGGTTGTGGGGAGCAACAAGTTGCCAACTTTTTATCGCTAACATCAGATCCTTTTGAAGCAAGAGTCGGTGGTGGAGATTTGCAAGAGCTTTACAAACCCTTTTTCCCTAAATCTGAGCCTCTTTATTCATCATCACAAAGTGTACCCGTCTCTTGTTTTAGTCCTCTCAAGGAACAATTGCAGATTAAGCAACAGCAACAACAACTGCAGTCTGAGAAATCTCGTGCTGGTTCGGTGAACAACAGTGCAAACTCTCACGCCGGTCGATCCAAAAAAAGGTGAAACCTTTGTACTTTTAGGCTTTAGCAATCTTTGCTTGGGTACTTAAAGAAAATAAATTTTTTTTTTTGTTTTTTGTAACATTTCTCTTCTTTTCACAGGAAGAACCAGTTAAAGAAGACATGCCAAGTACCAGCAGAAGCTCTATCTTCAGATGTATGGGCATGGCGGAAATATGGTCAAAAACCCATCAAAGGGTCGCCATATCCAAGGTAAAGATTCCTAGTAGACCTTGATTTTCATCTACTTTTGATTGTCTCTCTTGTTTGCTTCATTTGTATCTGTTACGAGGTCAAAACCTTAATCTTTACGAATCTAACCGAGTTAAGTTTTGTTCCTTTTCAGGGGCTACTACAGATGTAGCAGTTCAAAAGGTTGTATGGCTCGAAAGCAAGTTGAGCGTAACAAATCGGACCCTGGAATGTTCATAGTGACCTATACTGCAGAGCACAACCATCCGGCACCTACACATAAAAACTCACTCGCCGGAAGCACTCGTCAGAAGACCTCCACCTCACAAACCGTCACCGTAAGTGACTGCAATAACGATAACAACAAGCCTTCACCGGCAAAACCCACGTGCTCATCTCCGGCGGCCTCCATGGAAGACGAGTTCTTGCCACAAAGTACAAACACAGTTGATAGTAGAGAAGAAAAAGATATAATGGATGACGATGAGGATGAGTTTGATGGGTTCTCGGATATGGGTGTGAGTGATGATTTCTTTATGGGTTTGGAGGAACTCCCGCTTCCAGTCACGGGAGACCGATTCTCCAGTCATTTGACACCGAGTTTGGCTCGTCCCTGGCTTGTTAACAATGCCACGACAGCTGCCGGCGGCATCTGAGATTAACCAACGAAGATTTGGGTTTTCTAAAGTCTTTTAGTTTGTTTAGTTTTGTTTATCTTTTTCAATTGATTATCTGTAAACTAGCTCATGAGAAGCGACAAACAAACGTTGTTCGTAGGAAAAGAAAAGGCAGAGATTCAGTCATTTTCGGTTCTAAATTAATATTACTAGGCTGAGTTGACGAGAATTTGTTTACGAGGATTCAGGTGCACATTGGTTGAGATGAATTTCTATATTTTCCCGACACTACAAACAAAAAGAAATTAATAAGTCTTGAATTGAAGTGATGTCCAATTTTCAGAATCTGGTTCTGGTTTCTCTCATCCTGCTCTCTTCGAAAGTCGAAACCTTGAAATCTACAGCGTACAACTTTTGTGTTCGTTGAGTGCTTGAGAATAGTAAAGAAGTAATACCTTTTTGACTTTTGGTTCCTACAGAACTCCACAAAAGTTGTCTCTATTACCAAACTTTCCAACTTATATAACCATGACTACTTGTTTCATGGATTAGAAGTTAGGTTTTTCGAATATCCGATGTCTTTTCTAGGTAAAATATCCATTTAACTGAATTTTAAGAGGGTTATTTCGATCTAAAAAAATTGAAAGACTCAAATTGTAAGGTCTCCTGTTATACCCTAGTAGAAATATTACATTTCTATGTGATATAATTGAAAATTGCATATGTCTTAAATCTATGGTCCATCAAACCATGATTAGTAACTTGAAATTAATTATTATCATTAGAAAATTGATGTATTAAAATGTACATTTGAATTAGGAAAATTATCAAATGGCAAGACAAGTTAGTACATGAAAATTAGGGTGACTAAACTTATAAATTTAGTGACATTTGACACAAATAAATAAGGGACAAATGATAGTATAATTGAATGACATTTGACAACATTGATTAAATGAAAAGTGGCCTGGCAAGATTGTGACATTTAGCAACTTGAGGAGTGGACAAATGAGATGCATGCAATGGAGACATATGCCATGTTGTGATAGTGGCACTTAGCATCAAATGAATTCGGCTAAGGCAGAAGTGTTTCTGCTAGTCATTCTTCTTCTCCTTGTTCATTCACCACCGAAACACCATGCTCTTTCATTCTTGTGTATTTGGCTTATGTTATACTTGATTACCACATCAAGATGCTGCATCAAGGAAGTTAGACCTTGTCATCTTTGTGCTATTGTCTTATTGGTGTTAAGATCATCCTAGTTTCACTTGGATTTTGGAGTTGTGTTTGTTGCTTGGAAGGCTAGTTGACTTGTTCTTTGGGGTTGGGATTTGAAGTTAAATAGGTAAAGGAATCCTAAATTTGATAGCATGTATTAATACAAGTTCTATGATGATTGAATTGACATAGACATATGTTATGATAATGATAAATGAGTGCTGGAAAAGTAAGCTTTTTATGGCAAATTCTATTTCGGTTTTGATGCATGAAAGACTATGATTTGTGAGCTACCTAATGAATATTTTTGAAATGGATTTGGATATGAATTGGATGAGGAATTAAAGCATAAGTAAGGTTTGAAATGAATGGATTTTGATGAAGGTGTTTGGGATTTGGAATGAAGGAGTTTAAACCTAGAAAATTGCAGGGCAGATGCATTAGCTTTTGTCACGATCATGGGAAGGTACCCCACGATCATGGGCAAGGTTATGACATGAAATTTTCTGTTTTTTGCAATTGTTGAACCATATAAGGTTAAGACACTTTATAATTTTGTATTTGAACTTAATTAAGGTTGAAAATGAACATAGTTTGATGTTAGATTAATTGATTAAAGGTTGAATAAGTTTTGAGTTGTTAATTGAGGTAATAACTTAAGGAAGATGTTGTTTGATATCAAAGTATCTAATGTTGGAATATATGATTTGTCCAAAGGATAAATGTGTTCTTATAGAAACAAATGGGATCTAAAGGATATAAGCAATGTATTAGTTATGAATGTTACTGAATGGGAACTTGTGTGAATACATGTAAAGTGTAATTATTTAATGTATTCATTGGTGCATTATCGTAAATATTTATGTTTATAAGGCATGTTAAGTTTAATCAAATGTGAATGAACATGTTCAATTTGAGCATGATGGAATAAAGTCATGTGTTATGCACTACATCTTTTACATGTAATTCTAAAATCCGAAATAGTTTGTTTTAAAATTGTCAAGTCATAGTCATGGATAAATAGGCATGCCTAGAAGGGTCTACAGCTTCTATTCTTAGACACTCCAATGTCTTCTGTTACAATGCAATGTCCCCTGTTCTTAGACACTACAGTGTCTCTTGATTCAGACACTTAAGTCTCTTCTGTTTCTGTTGATACTAATCATTGGTGTCCCCTGTTCTGTTCTCGTTATCCACCTCTATAAAAAGGACTAGCAGGCTAATCTGTTTTGTGTTCTGATATATGTTTAGTCCTGAAACAAGCTAAGTTTTGATCTATATAAGTTATGCCTTGATCTGATACAGGTTGTATTCTGTTCTAACACAATTATATCTCGTTCTGAGACTTTTAAGTTCTGTTTTGAAGTAACAATATTTTGTTCTGATACTTATGATTTGCTCTGGTGCAAGAATATTCTGTTATGATAAATTATATTCTATTCTGATGCTTTTAATAGTCTGATTACACTTTAATTTGAATAATTAAAGATTGCTTATGATATAATCTAATTCAGTGCATGTGAATAGACGACTGTTAGAAACAGTCGTCATTTTATATCTTGTTTAGTTATTCCCTACGAAGCTTTATGCTTAGCACAGTAGTTTTGTCTCCATGTAGGTTTTGATAAGAAGATTTAAGATTGGGAAAAAAACAACCGCAATAACCAAAGAAGGATGTGTTTTGTTTTGGAAAATGTTCAGTTTGTTATTGAGTTGTGCTAAATATGATAAGACATTTTGTATTTTTGTATATATGATTTGTAATAATCTTAATTCATAATGAATTTAGAAATTAAGGCATGTATTTTGAAAAGTACAATGTGTATAATATATTCTGTTTATTATCTCATCCTATAATAAAATGTATTGTATGTTTGTCTGAGTTTCTTTTAAGAAAGTTTTGGAATGCTTTGGTATGATTTAGATATGCTTTGTGTGACATATGTATATCCTTTCAGGGGTAGTCGAATGTTACACAAATAATATTATTTACTCAATCAAATTTGGAATCGCTTGATTTAAGTTTTAGAATGCTAAATATTAAACTAAAATAACCGATGATCTAGACCCGATTAGCCTATTACCAGCCTAGTTATCTCTGGTAATAAGCCAAGAACTTTTTTTCTCAATAATAAGCTTGTTTATACATAATTTTTAACTAATTATTCAAGTGTTTTAAAAATTGAATTGGTTTGGATGATTTTATAGTGAAAAACTTGAATCGACTAATTTTTTGGTTTAGTATTCAAATTTTCAAATTGATTTAATGTAATAATTTTTGTTGTTAAAAACCAATTAGTTTGTTAATTAATCAGCTATTTTTTTGTAAACTAATTAATTTTTATAAACTAAAATAAACCAATTAATTTTATTTAATACTCTTTTTTAACTAAAATTTAATTTTTTTGATAAATAAGAATAATCTTCTTCCTTCATTTTTTAAATTCTTTAATTTTATTCAATCTGTAACCGATTTTATGACAATCTAATACCAGTTGAACCTTTTAAACCTTAAATTTCTTATTTTCCTGGTTTAACTTTTAGTCTAGTTTTGAAAATATTGATTTATTCAACTCAATTTGGGAAGTATCCCCACTTAAATCTCACTCAAGTAAGACCATAGGAAGTTATTGCAAGTTGTAGTCAACGATATTGTTCAGAGTGACTAATTTCTTAGAGGTTGCACTTGAACTTTGTCGACTCCATTCAAGAGCTCTTACATTCATTATGAAAATATAGTAACATGCATTCCCTATTGTCCTATGGAGCTTGAAATGTTCACGTCTATTTATTTCACAGCTTCTATCTAAATTCCCAGAAGTTTATATCGCAGAGGAAGCTTTTCATGTAAACATATATCAAAGTGAACTTGGAATCGAAGTAGATAAAAGCAACTATTGCAAGAATTACCGTATAAAACAAAAGAATGTCTCGAGTATTTGGTTATTTGTACCTTCTTCTAATTATTGCTTGTTGTGTCAAACCATTGAAGATAATGCAAGAGAAAAGGAGACAGTAACTTGTACCAAATGAATTGCGCTCTGTGTGGATTTTGTATTCAGCTCCCTGGTAAAGATGAGGTGCTGGGGTCGGATCATCCTCCCCTTTGGCTTCTTTGCCAGAATCAGACCTCATATCAGGACATGAAATTTTATGCAAGCCAAAATCGGTTTCATTGGAACGGTGTATTCATGGAGTTCAAAGAGTTGGACGTTGGCAGAATCAGAAATCTGCTTAAGATAAAACTAACTCCAGATTTCAGCATACCATTTGGTGCTGCAATAGGCTCTCGAATATGAGAATCTCGTACAGTCCAGCCTCTCATTTCATGCTTTACGCATATCAATTCTTCAATTATGTGAAGGAACATTGGAGAACCTTAACCTAGAAATATACCAGTGGCAATTCTTAGCCAACAGCAGCATGTGTTTTGAAGTATCGTATGCTCTCTTCTACAAAGCCATTTTTGGCAGCATCAGGAGAAGTTCTGTATCCTTGAACAAAATTTCTTAATTTCTCTGCTTCACCAACTGCAGGGAGCCATTCTGTAAGTATCTCCATAGTTATATAATCGGGATGGCATGACTGCTCAATCATTTTATCCATCAGCTCAAAGGCCGTTTTCAACCACCTTTTTTCCTTGAGGCCTTTGAATATGGCATTGTATGTGTTCGTATTTGGTCTAACCCGTTTGACTTTCATATCATCAAATAAGGAAAGAGCCAATTCTACATTCTTATGCTTGCACAAGGACTCTATAAGGATATTATATATCACGGTGTTAGGTACTACCTTTGATGTAGCATCCATATCCTTGAAAATCTCTATGGCTTTATCAACTTCCCCCAATAAGCAATAGGCATGTATTAGTGTTCCATATGTAACAACAGTGGGCACCACCCCATCCTTAATCATCCTTTTCAACAATCTAAGAGCAAACTTAAATTCCCCACTTCTGGCAAAATAAGAAATCAAAATGTTATATGTGACAGAATCAGGCTTCAATCCAAATTCCTCCATTTGCTTGAGCAAATTGTAAGCTTTATCTAACTTCATCCTCTTGCAATATCCACCAATTAAATCATTATAGCACACTATATCGGGAAAATACCCACCTTCTTTTAACTTTGACAAGATAGAACAGGCTTCATCCATCTTTCCAGCTCGGCTCAGACCAGAGATCAAAGTATAGTACACAAGCGCATCCGGAATGCATCCACCACTAAGCATTTGGTCGAAAATTTCCATCGCCCTATCAAAATTGTTAACATTGCAAAATGCATTAATCAAGGCAGTATAACTAACAACATTACCCTTTAAACCTTTCCTTTGCATCTCACCAAAGAACTCAAATGCACTATTAACTCTCCCATGTCTGCACATGCCATCAACCAAAGTATTAACAGTAACCACATTGGGTACAACTGAACCCCCCTCTCCGTTCATCTCATCAAACAACTCCAATCCTCGCTCTAGCTGACCATCTTTACAAAAACCATCAATCAAACAATTGTAAGTAACAATATTAGGATCATACCCCTTCAATCTCATTCTTTCCATCCACCCGACTCCTTCTTCTAGTCTCCCAACCTTACAAAGTCCATTAATCAATGTGTTGTAGATAACAACATCTGGTTCAATCGAAACCTCTTGCTCTCCTTCACCTCCATTCATCTGTTTAAGCACCTCCAGCGCATCATCGACTCTCCCAAACTTGCATAGCTGATTAATCAAAATCCCAAATGTGATAACATTTGGCTTAATCTCTATCTCCTTCATCTTCTCCATAAGTTCATTCATTCCCTTAATGTCTCCATTTCTCCCAAGTCCAGTCAATAAAGCATTACAAGATTCCACTTGTAAACTAAACCCCAACTTTATCAATTGATTAAACAAGTCCCAGGCTTTATTAGCCATCCTATTCCGACACAGCCTAGTGATCAATTGACGATTCCATTCTGAACTAAGAAACACACCATGTTCCCCTAGTTTCACCACTACATCAACAACCTCCTCATCAGTCACATTCCTACCTGGCCTCTTTGCTTTCGAAAACCAATAGGAAAAAATCGACCCTGTAACATCATCAGGAACGAAACGAGAATCTTCATTCGACGCAAGCATTTCTTCGAACAACTTGAGCGCATCATCAACGCGCCCGTTTCTCAACATAACTTCAATCAAAAAATTCCGTACATGAGTGTTCTTAACGGATGCATCGACTTCACGGAGCAAGAGGAGAGACTCCTCCGTCAATGGGTCCCTTCCAAAGTGGCGAACGAGTAGCTTAGCGGCGTTGACGGTGAGCGGAATGTTCCAATCCTTGGAAGTTCTATAAAATTCGAGAAGCTTCGTGCACGAATCAGGCTCGCGGGTAGCGAGCTCCAAGACGGCCTGAAGCGTGGAGGAGAGGAAATGGGCGTCGGGCCAAGGAGGAGCATTGTGTTTGAGAAAGTGAAGGAATTGGAGCGCTCGAGAGGAATTATTCAAACGGCGGGTTATTTGATAGAGAGCGCGAGAAGAACAAGAAGAGTGTGGAAAGATAACTGAATTGAGTTGGGCGGTGTTCCATTCATGTTGTGGGGCCTTGAGGAGGAGGTTTAAGGCATTTGTTACAATAGAATCATCAACATCGTTGTGTTTGGGCAGTGGAGGCGGTGGTTGTGCCGGTGGGGCGGATTCCGCCGACAAGTGACGGAGGAGGACGGAGGCAGTGTTGATAATATGCCGGAGGTTAGGCTGCTTTGAGGTTGATACAACAATGGCCATCTTGGTCAATTGGCTTCCAAGATGGATTTGTTTCAAGGGGACGAAATTGTATGTAGTCATCAGAGACGAAAGCATAAGAAATTATATTATTCGCTTTTTATTCATGCTCAAATTATTTGAAAATAATGAGCTAAATTTGAACTTATTAAACTTAAAATTATACGGATAGAATTTAATTCGATCCAAACCAATTTGAACTAAAATAAATTGATCACAATAATATTAATCACATTAAATTTAATTTATTAAATTAGATGACCAAACCTTAACCTTTTTTTATATAATTTCTGTTATAGTAAAAATAATAATTTCCTCAAATAAAAAGCAAAGATACAAATAAAAGTTATCATTAAAAGTAGGTAGAAACTAAATTTTATTATGAATTATCTTGAGTGAAATAGACTTTTGGAAAGTTCCCACCTTTTCCTAACAAGGGTTTTACTAAACCCTGAGAAATTTCGACTGCAAACTTCACTAGTTCTCGTTGCTTCTAGTTAGTCTTATAACCTTCAGGAAAATTGAACTTTGAGAAGATGCATCAAAATTGGAGGATTTAGGAACTCTCCCATTTGCCCCTTTAGAGCAAACCTTTAGTCATTTGCTGGACTCATCAGGTGATTCGGATGCTTTAATCTTCTCAGCTGCATCTGCTGCTGAAGATGCTGCTTTGTCCAGTCCTAACTTTTGTAATTCGTTTAAGAAACCGGCCATGTCTGTTTCACTGATTTTGTAGGGACTGTGTGCAGGACCAGGGAATGAACCATTTGTTACTTCTTCTTTGTACTCAACTAGGGCTTTGTTGATGACGTCGCCGACTCGGGCAAACTGTTTACAGAATTTTGGAGTTACCTACAAAATGCAGAGCGATATATGACTCATTCGATGGAAAAACTTCCCACAGAGAGGATAACGAAGGTGATTATGGTGAAATTAACCTTGGCATGGTGGGGGTGTTGCATCATTCCCAGTAGGTCATGGTAAACTAAAACCTGCAGAAACAACAAGCTGTCTCATTATGGAAATTCAGTGCCTAACAAGCATAAGCAGACGTTGATCCAAAATTAAAACAATGATTATTACATAGACATTTCTACAATGCTAGACCTAACTTCAAACTAATAAAAACTGATGGTATTTGTTTATCCTATTTTGGTGCAGAAGAAATTTGAGGTAATGAGAAAATAGTGAACAACAGAGGACAAACTGCATAATGCTTTTTCTAGAAAGCTCTCAAGTACAGGCAAATTCATAGTTCTATTCGCAACGAACAAGAATTTTGAGCTCACTAACTAGACCAATGTAATTCTCCAGGTCTGCATTTTTGGGTCATAAATCATAATCCAATTCGAAAAAACTCAATACCCACGCCCACACTGGAACACTAGATACAGCTCAAGTGACATGAATTTCAGGTACTTTGTGCTACATATTGAGGACTGCATAAGAGCCACCAACAAATTTGTCAGTCACAAGTCTAAGCCCGTCTTAATAAAATGTTGATATCTCATTTTCATTCCTTATCCCAGGCAAAACTAGATGAAGCTCAAAAGACATGAAAATTCAACTACTTGGAGACAGACGCAGACATAACTTGAAGCATCGGATAAATCGACTAGTCATTAGCATCTCTTCACAACCACCCAAAGCTAGTATGATCAAAACCCCTCCTGGAAGTTGGATTACCAGTTATGATGATCAGAGTAAACCCTGCTCCATAGAACCTATTTCCACTATTTCATATTCTACGAATAAAAGGACAATTATAACGATAACAACTGGGATTAAATGAGAAGTGCATCTGCTGTATGTGCTCCTCATGTTGGAAGGAATTGTATTAGAGGGCAAATATTCCTATGTTTTCATTCTCCCTCTAACCAAATCCACAATAAGGAGAACTTGAAATCACTCTTTTGGATACAAGTGTAGGATGTGACAAATGGTCTGGTGATAATAGACAACTGGAATGGAATAACAGCCCCCATATAAACTAATACTAACAGTGAAAAACGTAAACTACATAGAGAATTCAGTTCTTATTAGTCGCTTCCAGCAAATTTTAGACTACAAACTATGCAGATCATTCAATCACATGAATTCTGGAAACCCTTAGCTTAAACCATCACTAAGGAGACTGAAAAATTATCGAACCTGGCCACTGCAGAAAGGTCCAGCTCCAATGCCAATAGTGGGGATTCGAAGCGCAGAAGTCGCCGCAGCAGCCACTGGTGGCGGCACACATTCCAAAACCACCGAGAAACATCCAGCTTCCTGCAGAGCCAAAGCAGTCTCCACAACCTACAAAATAAACATAACCATTTCACTCATAAGACCCCAGAGACTGAGGCTTTCTCAAACACCAAAACGTACCCACAAAAGCAAAAGCAGTGACAACCTTAACAGCACTGGTAAAACTCTTCCCTTGAGGCCTAAATCCTCCAAGAACACTAATAGCCTGAGGAGTGAGCCCCACATGACCCATCACAGCAATTCCAGCCTCCACAATCGCCTTTGCGGCACCAATTCTAGAAGGAGCTCCTCCTTCCAATTTAATCGCATCCATCCCTCCCTCTTTCAAAACCCTAACCGCCGTATCAACCGCCTGCTCACAAGCCAAACTGCATCATGCTCTATAACATTACATCAAAACACATGCCCCTTTGAACTTCAAGAAACAAACTCACTAAAGAAGACAATAACAACAAACACAAACAACAGCAAATGTCACCACCTGTCCTGAACTCGCCTCGTACGTCCCAAACGGCAGGTCGCCAACGAGGAGCGGCCTCTTGGCGCCGCGAGAGACGGCTCGGCAGTGGACTAGCATCTCGTCGAGAGAGATAGGGAGAGTAGTGTCATGGCCGTGAACGACCATGGCAGCAGAGTCACCGACCAAGCAGATGTCGACGCCAGCGGTGTCGAGGTGGACCGCTGAAGGGTAGTCGTAAGCTGTGACCACCGTGATGGGCTCGCCTTTTTTGTATTTTTGCTTCAAATGGGTTAAGGTTACTCTTTGGTTTGGGTTTTGAGGCTTTGGACCACCGTAGACTGTGTCCTCCGGGAAATTGCTCATGTACCGGAGGCGAGAAAAAGCTCGAGTTAGTGAAGAGAATCGTGAAAGTTTGGTAAATACAGCCATTGTTGATATGACAGCAAACTGGTTGCCGTTTAATATATATATATGCTTTTACTCCATTATTGTGAATGAATTAGGTAGGTGAATATTGGTCGCATCTATTAGTTAATGCATTGAATTGAAAATACTGAAAATATAAAATTTATTGCATAATGTTTACATAGTACGTTTTGAGCGGTTAGATTACATGTAAAGCATGAGCTCACACTTGCTCATGCTCTTCTTCCCTGTTTTCCTGCATACTTTTAGGCTGGAGAGGGAATAGGATAAAGTATAAAGCCGTTTGGTTATATTTTTATTTTGATGTAATTTTTTATTTATTAAAAAAACTTGTTCTATTGTAAATATTATTTTAGTTATATTTTTATTATTGATAATAATTACATATCAGAAAAAACTTAACGATGAATTACTTTTAATCAATAATTTATAAATTAAATTTATCTTAAATATATTTAGTTATTAAATCAAAATTTATTTAAAGTTTATATATTTTGAAGATATTTTGGGTTTATTTATATTCACTAATAATAATTAAATTTAATTAATATAATCATTAATAAATTATTAATCTAAATTAAATTATTCATATTATTAATTATAATTTTAGTTAAATATATAATTTTAAATTAGATTATTCACAATTCTTTTTATTAATTAATTAATATTTAGTTTATAATCAATTACAAAAAATGTAAATAAAAAACAAAAACTACTTTTTATAATTTCGTAGATTTTGGAAATCAGAAGAAACTAAAAACAAAAAAACTCAAATAAATAATTTTTTAATTAAAATTGAAAACAAAAATAAATAACTAAAAATAAATATAAACAAGGAAAACACAAACTAAAAAGAATAAGTTATAGATTCATTTTAGTTCCCAAAAAAAACAAAGTTACAGATTCATTTATATAAATAATTATGGCAATTGGTGGATGTTGGAATCAGATAAATTTAACACTCTCGAGTATTGTTGTTGTTTGTAGTCAAAATTTAACCGGGTTGTCAATTTTAGCTTGGCATAACCTAATTTTGCTCTCGGTTAATTGGACCACGAGCTAAATTGGTTAAGCCTGATCGAGTCATAAGTTGAGATTGGGCCGAGTAGGGATTGGGCCGAGTAGGGGTCAAACTGCAACGACCCGTGACTCGACCAGAATAATAAAAATAACATCGTTTTATAAAATTAATTTTTTAAAAAATGATAGGTAAGGTCGGGTCAGGCTAGGTCCTTTGTGACTCATTCGATTATGGGTCGGGTCAGGAACAATGCGGGCTCAGCTCAGCTTGGCTCGTTGACATCCCTGTATTTCAATTACCATGGCATAAGGCAAAAAGTGAACTTTGAGGCATACGGGGTGAGTAAGGGTATTTAATGGTTGATGTAAGGGCTGATTAAAGATATGCGAAAATAAATTTTCTATTAGTTATTAGTTAGAGATAAAATTGTGTATTGTTAAAAAATTTTAAAGTTTGCATATCAATGAATTTTTTATTAAATTTTTGTTGTTGTTGTATAAAATCTAAAAAGTTCAAGTTCAAGTTCAAGATGTAGAAAGAGCGATTAGGAATCACAAATGGAATTTAAGTTTAAATTACTTTCAGTTTAAGTTTAAATTTAATAAATTTTAAATTTGATTAATAAAAATGACTTAAATAAAAAATTAATGAATCAATTTATATTTTATCAAATTTAAATTTAATTTTAAATATTAATTGAGTTAGATTTCTATATAATATTAAATTTATGTACAGATCTAACTCAATTAAAGGTGACAATATATCAGTCCATGAACTCATATTCAAGTACTTTTAATGAACCAACTTATAAATTGAGACCTAAGCCTAAACTGACTCGAGATATATATCAAATGCATTAAGAAGCAAAATCTTAAAAGTGTTACGAGGGAGGTAATTTTCTTAAAATTTTTAATTTTAGTATTAATAATATTATTGTTATAGAATAAAAATTATTTAATTTAATAAGAATGATCAATCACCTAATAACAAATCATGAAGAATATTAGAATGGGATATATAATTGGTCCTTATCTTTATCTTCCTTGAATAAGGATGGCAATGGGTCAAGCTGCCCAGTCAGGACTAACCGACCTTTGGTGCTGTAAGTCAGAGCTGCATGTCCTGTGATCCAACCTCCAGCCTAATGCGCTACAGATTGGCAGGGGTCGACCTGACCTAATTTACTAATTTTTTAAAAAATTCAAAAAAATGTAAAAATGACGACATTTTGTCCTTCTTGATCTGAATTAAGCCTGAATAGTCATAGCTTAAGCCTGACCAGTAACTCGCTCTAGCCAGGTGTTAAGATATGGAGCCTGATAAAATATTCTGGACTTTACATCAAGCCCAAGTTCACGAAACATGTTATGCCTATTGTATTTTATTCTCCTAGTGTACTGAAAAACATTAACAGTGAATAAAAAGAAACCCTA
>JANZLC010000004.1:2988900-3000141 GCA_026413385.1 Erythroxylum gracilipes
TAAACATTATTAATACATTTTTAGTTTAATAAAATATTTTTTATATTATATTATACTTATTCTTGTAATTTTCACTTCTTATTTATTATATACTGATTTTAAAACGGTTTAATACAAGTTGAACCTTTAAACCTTAAATATTTTATTTGATTGGTTCGATATCTGATCCAACTTTTAAAACATTAGTGCTAGAAAGCATGTAATTTATGAGTGATGAAATTGTTAAAGAGAAGAGTTGAACAACTCGAATCGAGCTAGAGCATGACTCGGCCAGAACTCAACCCGCTCGAAATATTTTTAAATAAAATTATGCCTTTTTTAATGAAATAATATCGTTTTGTTAGTGTCCCTAATTATAGGATTTGATAAGCTTTCAACTTGTTCTGATGTGTTTAAACTAATATTATTTTCATAAAAGTATTTAAATCAAACTTTAATTGCCTTCATAATTTAATTGTAATTTTAATTTAAAATATTTTAAATTTGATTTGTTAATATCATATTAGATAGAATTATATTTATTTAAACTCGCATATCTCTCGGTAATCTACCGAGCGTAATACTTTTCTTTTATATGTAACTTCAAGTTACCACCGTATTTATAATGGCCAACGAATCTGAGAATCCGATCGAATCGATGGTGGAGAAGATAAGCGAGAAGATCCACGACGACAGTTCTTCTTCTTCCGACTCAGAGAAGAAGGAGCAGAAGCCGGAATCTCCGTCGTTGGTGAAAGAGAAGATTTATCGGTTGTTTGGGAGAGAAATCTGTTCACGGGGTTCTTGGTGGAGGAAAAGGTGCAAAACTATGTCGTTTCCTGATTGCTTTTGTGTAATATGCTAGAGTTCTTGATTGTACTTTTTCGTCTTGTACCAAAATCTAGCTCTAAAGAAGACTACCACATGCTCCTTATCTGCTTCACCCATGCCATCGTGTTCACAAGTCATTGAATCTGTGAAGGCAACATGGTAATTGTCTCCAAAATAGCAATTACATCTAAGGCTCAGAACTGTTGCCCTCCGATTCTTAGAATCAATGCACATATACAAGGCGAACCCCAAGAAAAGACGATTAAGCCAATGACAAGGAAGGGTGATTCTACTTTCAGGATAATGCATATGATATTCCTCCTAACTACAAGAACACAAAACTCAAATTAGTGATGATACCAACACAAAACAAAGAAGAGAAAAAAAGACAATTACATACCCACAAATAGTAATTTTTTCTTGTAAGAGCAGTTAGATGATTTCTTAACAATAGATCTGCAGCTGCATGGCATTCATCTTCATCCAACTTTAAGCAGTTCCATAAACAAATTCTGTGTTCAGACTCGAAGAATAGTTGTTTGATGGCCCATATTTGTTCTAGTGATGTGCAATTATCAGCTTGTAACCGAATGACACTCGATGGAAGTTCAGGCAAGGCTATAAGCCTTTGCTAATAACCTAGCCTTTGGTAATAACTTATCACAAAACAACATTCGTAATGCTTCCAATTTGCCAAGGTGTCTAACTTAAATCTAGATACTTTCTGTTGCTTGAAACTTTTGAGAATGTATTCAAATTCTCACAACCCAAAGATTAAAATTTTCTGTCAGCTTCTAGAAGTCCAACTCCACTAGAATATGTCTTATGTTTTTGCAATCTACCAAAGTTAGGGTCGTAACCTTGCCCAATTGTCATCCATATATGTAAGATGAAATTTTAATCAAACTACAAAAACGACCAAGAATCGTACCAAATTTTTCACACGACACTTGAGATGTTACTAAATATCCTATATTTTCATCCTGCAGTTAGCAAACAAAAAATGGATTAATTAACAAAAAATGAATTAATTCTTATCCGTCGCTGCTTTACTTATAAGAAACTCCGTCAATTTCCCCACAACAACTCCTTCAATTTCCCCACCAATTCCTTCCTCCAGTTATCTCACAAGCCTTGGCCTTGGCTACTCAATAGTCATAGCTTTAGGCTTACTTGTCCTTCTCTCTACCATCCTCTTAGCCTCTTACATCTGTTGTCATTCTCGTAACCGCAATAGCAGCAACGGTAATGGCGACAAGGATAACAGTAACAGAAACCATAGCTCTGTCACTGACGGCATAATTCTGCCTCGAATTATCTTCGTCGCCGAAGACGACGAAGAGCTTGGACGCGACAATGACAGTTCTGTCGCTGTTGGGCTCGACCAAGCTGTGATAAACTCTTACCTGAAGTTTCAGTTCACAAAGGAAGGGTCTTTGACTGCGGGTAATAACACTTCTTGTTCGGTCTGCTTGTGTGAGTACAAGGATTTGGAGATGTTAAGAATGATGCCCGAGTGTCGGCATTTTTTTCACTTGTGTTGTATCGACGCTTGGCTGAAGCTTAATGGGTCTTGTCCGGTTTGCCGGAACTCACCGTTGTCCGAAGTGGTTCCCCTGTCGCAGTACGCGGGTGATCGAAGGAGGATGCGACAAAAGGGTCGAGACTTGGTTTACTTGTGGTGGGCTGTTTTTAGCGTGATTGGGAATTGTGAATTGTGTTTTTGGGGTGGTTTTGATTAGTTAGAAAGGGTTTTAGTGAGAATTTTGGGTTGCCGGGTTTTGATTTTTGATTTTAGATTTTAGTCTGCAAGCAAACTGATTAAAGGAATGGTGAAAAGTAGTTCAAAACTTAGTAGTAGTAGTTCAAAACTTAGTAGTTTCTGGTTCTGTTAGTGTGACAATTGGGAATTGTATGGTACTTGCATGTTTCAAGTTGAATTGGAACAGTATTGATTTATAGGCCCATTCCTAAGTTGTTTTGAGTTGGTAAGAATGGTTTCGGGTTTGATCTTATTAATTGATAATAAACTATAATAAAAGATTATAGTGGCGGCAATTAGCACACGATTCACGAATGAGTTGCTAAATAATTTCAATTGAGTCCAGATTTTCTGTTCAGTTTTTATGATATTTTATTGTGTCCAGTAAATCTCAGTCATTTATTTATGCGGATTCCACGTTTATTTATGTGAAGCTCACGTGAGACCCACATAAATGAATGGCTGAGATTCACTGAACACAATAAGATACCATAAAATTGGACAGAAAATTTTGTTCCATTTCAATTACCCAATCTAATAGTACGTTTGATTAACGGATACGAGAAAGGAACGAGTAAGGAATAAAAAAATTTGTTTGGTAATATATTAAATAATATTTTTATATTTTAGTTTCCGTATTACCCTTTGCTTTTTGGTTATGAGAGGAATAAAAATTATTCTATTAAAAATAAGAAGTGTCACAAAAGAGATAAAGAAGTGTCACTTTTATTTTTTAGCAATTAAATATAATTAAATAATCATAATTTTCTTTTTTAGTAATAAATTTTAATTAATTAAAATATATTAAATTTTGATGTAAAATAAAATTTTAATCTTTTTGTATTTCTAAATTTTTTTATGATTTATTATGATAATCAATTAATTGCCTTGTGCATATTTAACAATTGAGCTAGATAAGTACCGTAATCATTTCCGAGATAATTTTGCTAAAAGACACTCCTAAAAGTGGTAGAGCTTCTTCATCTTTTAATGGTTCAACTTTATATAAAAACGCAATCCTTCTTCCAAGCATCGACTTATCTTTACCGGTGATAATAATTACACTTCGCGAACCAAACCAATACGGATCTCCAATCAATGATTCTAATTGTTGCGACTCATCCACATCATCAAGTACGATTAGTGCCCTTCTAATACGACCCAGTAGTTATGAATTGAGTTTATTCTTTAAATCCCTCACTGATCTCTCTCTCACATCTTTCAAAAAGCAACAACATTTCAATTCAAATGACAGCCTCTTAAATATGAATTCAGTAATAGTAGTTTTCCCAGTACCTCCCATCCCCCAAATTCCTATAATGCAGATTTCCATGTGATACGTAGTATGAGTCTTATTACGTATCTTGGATCTACATAAAAGGATTAAAAACGAAAGTAATGCGGAATACCTAGATTTTGATTCCATCTCTAATTTCGATGCCGATTTTGAGCTCCAAACGTCTCCGAATCTCCTAAGACCTTTAGTGGAAAGTGATCAACGACTCACGAGCTAGGCCTTTCTACAGTTTTCTTAAAACACGAGCTTCCCTAATGGGTCAAGAATTCTTATGCTCGTGAATGATTTCTTGAGTAACTGTAGGAGATTTTAACCTTTATATAGCTTCTATATCGAGCTTCCCCATTACAAAGCCGATATAGACCCGGTCTACACTAATTGGGACATATTTTTTACCCGAACTTTAACCCACTAATCTAGATCATTTATTGGGCCACTTTATTATCTTTATCTGGGTCAAATGGCGCAACTTAACCGATAATTTATTTAAAAATTAATACAATTAATGTTGTCCAACTTTATGAGACATGGACAAAATTGTCCCTAAGAACAAAAATGTCTTGCAATCTCCCATTTGGACAAGCATTAATCGCAGTAGATTTTAGTTTAAAAATAATTTAAAAACTCAATTAAGCCACGCAATTGTATTAGTCGACTAAGTTTTAAAAATAAAACATACCATCCAAAGATAACGAAAGTCCATCATTCTGTCCCGCAAGACTTTCGATACCGAAAA
The DNA here is from genome assembly GCA_026413385.1 of Erythroxylum gracilipes. Lineage (NCBI taxonomy): Eukaryota > Viridiplantae > Streptophyta > Magnoliopsida > Malpighiales > Erythroxylaceae > Erythroxylum > Erythroxylum gracilipes. The sequence goes on from JANZLC010000004.1 coordinate 2,993,506, forward strand.
GTATCAGATGCATGTGTCTTGTATGACACAGATCCAATACAATCACGAATACCTAATACCTCACTAACATGAATGGAAAAATTGAGTGTGGCAAACTACGATGATATCTTTACGATCTAAATTGTATCATCTTCGTTTGTAGGTCTCGATTTCTCCAGCTTTATGCCAAACCACATGTGCTAAACTGCATTAAAGAAATCATGTTTTCTCTTACCAAATGCTAAACAGCATTAGAGAAAACCTTTATGTTCTTCAACTGAATACTAAACTGCATTAGAGAACCTTTATGGGATTAAAAACTTATGTCCCCATATGTTATGTCAAACTTTAAAGATATTTATGCTAAACAGTATGCGTCTAAATGACATAGGCACAAGGTCAATATGTATATAAACCCAATGACCTTCAAATGCTTAAGATTGACACAAATTTTAAGAATTTTATACGTATTATGACAATGTATGATGACGCGTAATATTGAGGATAAACGATAATCATCTTTATCAATAACTATCATACTATCATAATACTTTAAAATGTACAAATGTACATAGAACAACCATAACAATTCCCTAACTAGCAGTGTCAAAGGACATCAAAACACCCATACTGTATACTTGTGTTACAAACACAAATGGGTGAAGTTCTTTTAGTTAAAGGATCGACTCACAATTCCTTAGTCCTTAAATGCTCCAAACCTTATTGACACTTTGTCATGTCAACATCTTTATGACCAAATAATTGATCTTTAACTACTATAACCCTGTGATACTCTTCGTTATCATTAAACAACACTGTAAGAAGAATGTCACAGTAAGACCAAATGGGTCTAGCTACTGAATGTACTACAGACCACTCAGAAATCAAATCTCTGAGCTAAGTTGTCTACGAAGCAGCCCCCTAGTATATACTCTGCATGCTTAGTCGAGGAAGTTACAGGTGTTTCTATGACACACTTCTACGATATTGTACCATCTACAAACTTAAACTGTAACCCTAAGTGGTTTTGATTATCTGAACACATAGCTAACTTTAAATCTGAATTCTCTAAGAGGTTTAGTCTGTTGGCTTTTCTATATGTCAACATACAATCCTTGTTTCCTTCAAGTATCTCAATACTCGCTAGACTGCATTCCAAAAGTCTATAGCTGGACTAATCAGATTTTGACCAAACAGTCAAATAGTAAATGCAATGTCCTATCTAGTACATAACCAAGCATACTTTAGCTATCCACCGTACTAGAATACAGAACATTTCTCTTAATCTCTCTCTTCACTTTATTCTTTAGGTACTATACCAAAAATTATCTCTCACTGTGAGAGACAGGTGTTACGACAGGTTTACTGTTAATCGTATTAAACCTTTGTAATATATACTCAATGTATGCATTCTTTGAGAGGTCTGATGAGTGTTGAGATATGTCCTAGTGAATCCGAATACCTAGGATATAAGATGCCATACTAAAGTCATTTAAGTCAAGGTTTTTGACCAAAAGTTGCTTATCCTCATACAACATGGTCAAGTGACTTGATGTGAGCAATTTACCATCCTCATGCAGTAATAGGAAGATAACTTGCTCCCCTCAGCTTCATAATATAGGCATCTTTTGACTTTATTTTCCAAGAAGTCAGAAGAGGCCATAACCTCATCAAATGCAAGGTCTCACTTTCAGTAGATTTATTGTAAACCATATATTGATCTGCATATCTCACAAAAGAAGTCAGTACTATCTGGATCCTAGGGCCCTACAGATTACATCGTATAGACCACTTCATAAATTTTTTTACTCAGGAAGGTAGTTTTGACAACTTTCTGATGTAACTCTATATCATCATAAGCTACAATTGCTATTATTACTCAAAATGTATCCTACGAGGATACGAGGGAAAAGGTAACACAAAGTCAACCTTTTTCCCTTAGTGAACTCTCATACAATTGAGCAAGCCTTTAAACCGTTGAACTTTATCATGAAATCCTTTAGGACTCAAACTTTATTCATAATTGACGAGCTTGCAGTTCTTGATGCAAATCAACTAGCTCCTAGACCTTACTATGCTTTATGGTTTGCATCTCGTCATTCATCGCATCCTACCTCACATTCGCATTGGGTCCAGAAACAGCTTCTGTAAAAGTAACTGGATCCGTAATATGTCTAATAACATAAACAATATAATCAGATGGGATAGCAGGTCGTCTCACTCCAGTAGATTTACTTAACTATATTAGATCTTGTACTCCCAAGAACCTCTGTATACAAGTATGAGTTTCTGTTCCTGTACAGGTACGGTACAAAGATCTAGATCCACTAGATCTAACTGTATAAGCAGCGGGTATGGGATAACTGTAGTATCTGCCCTACTATTATTCGAAGGTTCAAGGGGCCCACCATCATCATAGATATGGTATTCTAATAACTTAGTTGTTTGTGGTTCCACTATTATGGTCCCTCCTTATCTACAGTAAAATTTGTAGCCCTGAAGTGGTTGAGATATTTTACTAAATAGTAATGAAGGAACGAGTATGCAATCTTTCTTTATAAGGATTATCCTACCTCAGTAGGGAAACCTTTTACATGATTGTTTGCAAGGCTGAGTTCTTCAACTTCTAGATAGGTAGATCAGTCCTGCTTTACATTGACTTCTTTAAGTCCTTTAAAGTACAACTATGTCTTTTGACAACATACCATTTTGCTCAGAACTACTTGGCATAGTAAACTAAGTCACTATTCCAATTGACTCCATATATCTGGCAAACGGACTTTTTAAAGTCCTGAAACATCATGTTTGCCATGATATTATCCTCCATGGTCAAATCTAACTATCTTGATGAATTTTCCTAATTGGTTCTCAACCTTCAGTCTTAAAGCAAGAACACATGACTTTGATGTGAATAATAATCAAGAAATGTCAAAATGCTTTTAAATTGCATAATGCAATTGTATGAGGTCTACTGAAATCTTTATGTATCAAACTCAACAAGTTAGAAGTATAAGTTGACCTCAGTGTACCTATTAGCCAACTTACCCCTGCAAGGGTCAGTACATGTTCCAGATCATCTTAATCTAGAATTGAGAAATACTTTCCCTGATCAATCTCTCAATTCTAGCTCTGGAAATGTGGCTTAAACTTTGATGTCACACCATGTAAGACTTCTCATTCATTAGATCCTTCATACCTTGTTTAGCATGATACGAAGAAGTATATATCTAATTTGGGGTAAGACATATTCTATACAAACCATATGACAAGAAAGTTGAACCTTTATGTTTTACATTAAACAACATCTATACAATAGAAGTATTAAATGCAAAACGTCAGCCTTCAGTGTCCTCATTGATCAAAAGATCACATATAAAATGTGTCTAATGAACCTTACTATAAAGTTCAGTACATACACCCCCTATAGATATTACTTTCACCTCTTTATTGCTATGAACCATCAGTTCCTCCTTCCCTTTATTTGGCTTTATCCTAGATATGAACTATTGCATTGTGGAAGCACCCTGATCAGATGTTTCACTAAATAGTCACTTATACTTAATGCGACTATCGCAAATTAGATTCATAATTGATAAACCAAAGAGTAACCTGATAGTCTCAGTCTTCCCTTAAAATCTCATACTATTGGTTTCTTTATATCCTAAAGACCTTTACCAGAACTAGTTTGACCAACTTCAGCATGTGGAAAAGATTTTATCTTTTTACCTTTGAACTTAATGGGCTTCATCTTTGTCTTCCCTTAAGCTGCTTCAAGGACTGTAGGAGTATCAACTTGAGTTTCTCCACCTCAGCAACACAATGGGATATGAAAGCATTGAAGTCTCAGTATCTTCACCTACTGTGAAAACAAATTAATCTCGATAAGTACTCCATTACTCCCCTTTTTCCTAGTATACTTCATGGAGAATAATACTTTCATCAAGGCACTGTCTCAATACTAGATGAGACTATGTACCTTTGGGGAGACTTTATCAAGAAACTCCTTAATTGATCATAGAGTATGCTCACAGTATTCTCTTGGGGGCTAGCTCAAGTCCCCACAATAAGAGGGAACTTGTATTTCATGTCCATAATTGATGATAAATCATAGAAATGTTAGGTTTACCCTATAAAGAGGAAGGATGAAGCTCTAGAGATTTTCATAAGGTGGCATACTCTTATGGAAAATCAAACTAGGAGGAAATTGAAATGCCTAAGGACTGATAATGAGCTGGAATATTGCAACAAAGAATTTGAGGAATACTACAGCAAAAATGGAATCCTAAGGTATAAGACAGTTAGAGCTACTCCACAGTAGAATGGAGTAGCTGAAAAACTAAATAGAACCCTCCTAGAAAAGACTAGGTACATGCTTCTCTCTTCGAGTTGCTCCATTCCCTATGGGGGAGACCATTAAGACAACAACCTATTTAATCAATAGACTTCCAATTCAGCTAATGACTATAAGACTCCTTAGGAAATTTGGAGTGGTAAGAAGCCAAAGCTCTCATACCTTAGGACTTTCGGATGTACAACCTATGCACATTAGAAAGAGGGAAAATTAAAGCCTAGAGTAGTTAAGGTGGTATTTCTAGGATATCCAGAAGGTGTAAAGGGTTATAAAATCTTACTACTCTAAAAGGGATCCTACAAAACAATCATTAGCAAAGATGTCATCTTTAAGGAAGATGAATTCCCTTTGCTGAATAAGAATTCTCAAAATTCTGACCTCCAAATGAAATTCAGGAGAATTTAGGGACATCAAACCATTCAGTCCCATTTTATGTACCACTAGAACTTGAAGAAGGTGGTGCTATACAATCAGAAACTGTGGAGCCTACAAAAGGCACCACACAGTATGAAGAAAGGAGAGAAGAGGCAAAAGATGAGGGTGAAGGAGAAGCTTTACACCCACCCTTGGATGATGCACAAGAAAATCTACAAAACTACCAACTCACAAGGGATAGGCAACCAAGTATCAGAATCCCTAACAGAAGGTACAATGAACTAGACATGGTTGAATTTGCATGCTATATGGCTGAAAATGTAGAAAATAAGGCTCAAGAAACATATGATGAAGCCATGAGAAGCAAAGATGCTAAAAATTGGAAATGAGCTTGTGAGAAGCAATATTCTTCATTAATGAAGAATAAGACTTGGATTCTAGTCCTTAGACCTAACAAAGCCAAATTAATTGAGAATAAATGGTTGTTCAAATTGAAAGAAGAAGTAACTGAAGTAAAACCTAGAATTTACAAAGCTAGGCTTGTATCTAAGGGATTTAGGCAAAAGGAAGGAATAGACTACAAGGAGATATTCTCTCCAGAAGTCAAATTCAAGACAATTAGGCTTATTATAGTTCTAACAACTCTATATGATTGGGAAATCCATCAAATGGATGTTAAGACAGCAATCCTATATGGAAAGCTGGAGGAGACAATATATATGAAGCAACCAATAAGATTTGAGGATAAAAACAAGTTGGACTATGTTTGCCTATTGCAAAAATCCCTACATGGACTCAAGCAAGCTCCTAGACAATGGAACAAGAAGTTCCATGAGGTTGCTGCTAGTATGAACTTCATTAGAAGCTTATATGATTACTGCCTATATTACAAGGATCTAGGAATGACTAAAGCAGAGTTTATGTTAGTTTATGTAGATGATCTCATCATCACAGGAAAGGACATGAATAAAATTCAAAAGTTTAAGGGTGAATTGTGCTCTCATTTTGAAATGAAAGACCTAGGGAAAGCACAGAAGCTTTTAGGAATGTAGATTATCAGAAAGAGGAGGGAAGGAAAACTATGGCTTGTTTAAAGGAACTATATCCAAAAGATACTAGCTCAATTTAATACGGAGCAAGCTAAACCTACTTCAGTACCTTTAGGATCGCACTTCCAGATGGTTTATGACAAGTGTCCTTAAACTGAAGAAGAACGGAAGGCTATGACTCACTATCCCTATGATGTAGGTGTTGGAAGCTTAATGTACCTTATGCTATACACAATGCCTGATCTAGCCTATGTTATAAGTATCCTAAGTAAGTTCATGGCCAATCCTGGTTTAGAACACTGGCAAGGGCTAAAAAATGTTCTCAGATATATATCTGGAACGATGAACTATGGATTATACTTCTCTAAAAGAGAGCTAATCAAATGCAATTATTTGACTCTACATGGCTATGTGAATGTTGATTATGCAATAAACAAGGACTCAAGAAAGTCAATCTCAACATACCTATTTACACTATCAGCAAACACAATATGTTGGAAATCACAACAACAATCAGTGGTAAGCTTATCCATAACAGAGGCAGAATATTATGCAATAACAGAAGGGGTAAAGGAACCAATATGGCTATCAGGAATATTAAGGGAAATAAACACAAAAATCTCAACACCAGTATTATACACGGATAGCCAGAGTGCATGGTACCTGAGTCGCGTCCATGAAAGATTCAAGCATATAGATGTGCGACTGCATTTCTTCAGAAACCAAATCGCCAAAGGAACCTTCAACCTGGAGAATATACAAGGTGAGAAAAATCCGTCTGACTTCGGTACAAAAATTCTAATAAAAAAGAAGTTTAATTTTTGCAGGGAATATTTACAAATCATGGAAGCCCCTTGATTCTGAAGTCAGATTTAGCAGATC
>JANZLC010000004.1:3014337-3030184 GCA_026413385.1 Erythroxylum gracilipes
GGCCATTGCGGTTGACTCGTCCCAGTCTTTAATCTCCTCGCTCTAAACCTACACGGGGCAAATCCACCGTGCTAAGCATATAGCTTAGTGAGTAATCATTTACTAAAATTCCGTCATAAAATAATGACTGTCAATTAATTTTTTTAAAAAAAATGTACTTCACCAGCAATTTCTAAAAAATCTTCGAAGTATACATAAATTACAAAAATTATCTTAAGACAGTCCGAATCAATCCAATTTTTAAAAAAATGGACTTCACCAGCAATTTCTAAAAAATCTTCGAAGTTTTATTAAACCAATTTACCAGGAAAATGCCATGAATGCATGCCAAGATCCAAATAGAAATCATAACACGTACCGAATTTCTTTACTATTCTAACTCCTAAAATGGGGCGTTACAATATCACCATAATGGAGGCACTTATTTGGGTCAATTTCTTAAGAGGAGGCAAATGTCACTTCCTATTTATCTGGGTTAGAAATGTTGAAAGTGCAAATTCATTAGTTGCAGCACTAAATAACAGATTTGATGAAGGCACAAGAGGACTTTAAGTTCGAGATCATGATCCTAAGAAGTACCATTACAATGTAGGATGATGGACACGTCAAAAGCACTACGATGAAGATGTAAGAACCCAAAGTTTTTTAGTGCATATGGAATATGAAGCAGTTTAAGAACTTTTGTGGGATATGAAGCAATACTTTACAATTGCTAAGGTACCCAATGTTAAGAAGATCAATGTGATGATCATGTATTTAGATAGGAATGCCAAGCTTTGACGGAGAATGAGGATTTATGTCGAAATAAGTGCAAATAGAACCCTCGTCAACATATGGGAGAAGATGAAGGAGTTAAATTATCAATCCCTTCTAATGAACACTTTTTGACTTGTGAGAGATACCTTGAAGAAACTGAAACAAGATGGATTGGTAAGAAGGTATGTTAAACAATTTAGTCCTCTAATGTTTGATATTGATAACATACCAATCGAAGACAAGCTTTTCAACTTTTTGTTCAGATTACAACCATGAGCGTAAATGAAGTTGTGGAGGCAAAATGTGAAAGATCTAATCGTAATTGTTGATGCATTAATAGATTTTTAAGTGACGATGGAAACTAAGGTGACCTCCATTACTTCTTCCAAGGGAAAATGTGTAGCTCAACAGGAGAAGAGCAAGGGAAAAAAAAAGAAACACTCCAAAAAGAGATACTTCAAAAGAAAAGGAAAGCAAAATTGTGGCTTCAATAGTGGGGAGATGTTCTCCAAGAAAGGCAAACTTACTTGTTACTTGTGTGGCAGTCCACATTTTGTAAAAGAATGTCCAAGGAAGAAGAAGCTAAACACCCTGTTAGCCAAAGAAGAAGGAGAACCTTTAGAAGTCATAATAAATTTGATCACTTTGTTGAATGCAATTAAAAGTGAATCTAATCCCTTTGATATATGTGGGGCTTAAAGTTTCAAAGACCCAACAAACTTAAAAATCCCTATAAGTAAGGCATAAACGATGGTAGGAGTTGCTTACAACATCCCAGTAGTTTGCGTGCCAAGTTTAATTACATGGTCATACCACTTCAAAATTTTAAGTTAATATTGGGGAACGACTTCCTAGTGGAAACAAAGGCAATCGTGTATTCAAGTTTAAGATGGATGATGATTATGCCTGATCAAAGTTTCCTCTATGTTAATTGTTATAGATTAAACGGTGGAATAACATTTGATACAATGATGGTAGCATATGTATTAGCTATGAGCATCGAGACATAGTTAAAGAAAGGTATAGAGGTAGTAGCACATGTGTTGGCCATGAGCATCTAGAAAGAGTTGAAGAAAGATATAGAGATCTATCTCGCAAACATGTGGGAGATTGACAAGGACCATATGGTGGAAGTCCCTGGTATTTGTTGCAGGTTTGTTGAGAGAATTTTGGGATATAATGTCGAAAGGAATTTGATTCCTAATATCAGCTTGAAATCCTTAAATGATATGACCATACAGCTAAACTTGGTACGCCAACTCCCTATGCTCACTGGGATGTTGTAAGCAACTCCTTTTACCGCTTATGCCTTACTCGTAGGGATTTTCATCTTTTTCGGGGTTTTCGAAATCTTAAGCCCAACTTGAGCACCATTTTTTTGCCATAAAAGAGTGTGTCATACTCGTATCTAACATCGTGGTTACCACTTTCCCATTGACTTGCATTCCTACATATATTAGTTTATCAAAGGGCTTAGATTCACTTCTAACTACATTCAACCACGTGATTGGATTAATTGCCACTTTCGAAGTTTTTCCCTCTTCTTCAGTTAAAGGAGTCCACTTTAGTTTCCTTCGTCACTTGAAATCTACTAAGGCAACAACTGCTATGATTGAACCAATCACATTTTTCAAAATTTTCCTCTGCAACTCCATTTATGCCAATGGTTATAACCCGAACAAAAACTTGAAAAGCTTATTCTCATCTGACATGTTATCGATATTAAGCATTAGAAACCTAAAATGTTTAACATACTCTCTTATCAATTTGTCTTGCTTTAGTTTCTTCAAGCTATCTCTCGCAAGCCATGAACTATTCATTGAAAGGAATTGATCCTTTAACTCCTTATTCATCTTCTCCTATTTGTCAATCAGAGTTCAACCCATGCTGATTTCGACAAAGGTCCTGATTCTCCACCAAAGCTTGACATCCTCATCTAATTACATGGTCATTACATTGACCTTCTTAGCATCAGGCTCCCTAATAGATGCAAATTATTGCTCAATATTTCACAAAAAGTTTTTAAGCTTCTTCTTGTTCTGTATGCCCTTAAAAACTTTGGGTTCTTGCACTTTCATTGTGGTGTTTTTTAGCATGCCTAAAATCTTGCGTTGCAACAACACACCTTAAGATCGTGATCTCAAACCTAGAGCCTTCTTGTGCCTTTATCAAGTTTGCTATTTGATGTTGCAACTATTGGATCTGTCCCTCTAACATCTTAAACCGAAATAAATAGGAAGTGACCTCTTCCTCCTCTTAAGGAATCGACCTAATAAGTGCTTCCACCTTGATGATAAGCTCAGTTAAATTCTTGCTCCTTCTATAGTAAAAATTGACTATGATACTACTTGTTACAAAGGCCTTCTATATACTGAACTTATACCAAAGTTGGGCCTATATCTTTGCTTGACAATCTAGCTTAGGCCTATTTAAGAAAGGCTTAGCCTTCCCCGCATAATTTCGGACTAACAAAACCTGTTCTTAAACGTCTCACGACTCTCACAATGTTTAACTCTCATACTCGAGTAAGAAAACTACAAAAGTAATAAGTAATCAATGGCAATAATAAAGAACATAAAAGTTATGACAAAAGGCAACCTTTATTAATTTCCTAAAGTCTATAAAAGAATGTTATCTCTCAATTTGACAAAGAGTAAGACTCAAATGAGCTCTATATAAGTACATGTGGCTTAATGACCAAGTTATAAATCAAAATCCTAACTTAATTGAACTTCCTAGATCGTATATATCCTTATTAGATTACATCATACTAATTAATTAGGTGACACTCTCATCCAAATAAGACTCTATCTGATTGGATATAATGACATTACAACTAACTAGATAAGAGATTACATTGAATTAGAAAAGACACGTCCACATCTAAAAAGATATCCATTATTTTCAAATAATCCTCCCAATTGGTCTTTATCTTTTAAAGCTGATATATATCTAATACAATCTTCTTATCTGCATTATACAAGACCTCACCATGATCTCTATTCATTAACAATAAGTTATCTAAGCGGGAGCCTTTCATAACAAATTGAACTGATCAAATGCTTACTTATGTCAAGTACATTAGTCATGGTCTATTTATTTGAACATATATTAATTCCTTAGTCCATCAAGAACTTAGCCTCAACTAAGTCAATTCACTTAAGGTCCGAAATTCTAATAAAACTTGCACCATACGTTATTTAACATACTAAATTACCTTGACACTCTCACATGCTTTTCTTATTCATGTGATCTAATTAACCTTCAATTCAAGGCTCATCGCAAACTAACTATAAAGTTCCTTCATCTACTAAAAGGTATGACTTATTTTTTCAAGCTTAAGGCCTTGAGCTTGAACTAAAACAAATGAACAAACTTAGAGTATGATTGCGCATTAATTTGTGTATATTTGAGACTTTGATATATTTGAAAATTTTTAAGTCTATTGATTCAGACTAAATTTTGGTTTTCTCATAATTTGATCCAAATCTAATTGAATTTACCCTAGTTTGAATAAATACAATCAACTTATTAAAAGAGTAAAAATAATAATTAGTTATAAGTAAAAAAAATATTTTGAAAAAGGTTCTAGGACTTCAATTCTTGCTCCTCTTTTTATTTTATTTTTTAATTTAATGCATTGATTGATTGATTTAGGACGCTTGAGTTTGGGTTGGAATCTTTTGTCATCGTGGACAGTCCATACAAAGTTTAGTAGAAATAAGGAAAACATGCTAAGTGGTGATTTGATCAAAAGAGAAAGTATAGATTAAGCCAATAGTTTCGTTTGGAAGACACGCCCCTATAATGATGATTAATCTTAGAATTACTCGACTAGACCATCGAGTCAGGATGGCCGAGTGGTCTAAGGCGCCAGACTCAAGTTCTGGTCCTCTAACGAGGGCGTGGGTTCAAATCCCACTTCTGACATTGGTCTCTTTTTCTCTAAACTTATTTTTAACTCTAAATCAGATTTGAAATCATGATTAAAATTAAAAATTAATTTATTTATTTCGAAACACAGAAAATTTGCAAGGTACACCCACGTTTCTGCAGTTCCATCTTTGGTTGTTAAAAGGCATCTTTCAAGCGGGCCAATCTAGTTAGGACATTATTGTTTGGAATCTCAGAAATCAGCATCCGTTATCCATTCCCTGGCTGCCTAGTTTGTAACAAGACATCGATGACACAAACTAAAGGGATTGAGGTAACACATTTGTGGCACTGGTCCCCAGGTTGGGTGACGTATGAGATATTCTTTTGCAGCGTATTAAATACTCTGATTCAGTTACTCTATTTTGTTAAATTTATCTATATATTTGTACAGAATTCATCTAAATGTATGAATAAGATTCAAAGAATGTGATAGAAACATCATAATCAGAACAGAAGATCTGATTCCTTTTTGCAAGCAATTATTTGGAACCAGGGCCTTTCTTTTGATATCGCGTAACAACAATAGATCATATTAGATTAAATTCAAATTTAACTCGATTTTTAATTGGATTAAGATTAATAATTAGAGTCAGTTTTAAATTTTGATTTAATTTTAAGAGTTTTAAATTTACTTAATTTAAGATTAAAATAATTTTTTATTTCAACTCTTCCATTTAAATTTGACTTTAAACTTATTCAATCTAAATTTGATCAGCTAATTCTAATTAAACTAATCATCTATATTTAATAATAATATACATAAAAAAACATATAAAATAAATGTGGAAGAAAAATGAAATACTCCTATCGATTGTTGTTTGTGCTTGAAAAGTCCGTATTTTTTAATTCTTCTAAGCTCTCAATTCTCAATACAATGACGTATATTTACATAAGAGAAAGAAGCTTATGAACCTCAAAATTAATTAATAAACTGATAAAATTTTAACCAATAAATTTATTACGTTGAATCAAACAAAAAAATTAAAAATAGAATCTTAAGTTAACTAGTTCAAAGTTTTTACTATTAAATCGGTTTTTAAAATATTATTTATTATAAAGAACTTTAAAAGTACACAAAATTGATAGTTATCTTTATGCTATTTAACATTAAATGACACATGACTTATTGTACTGTGTTAGGAGAGGAGGCTACCCTACATGCGTTGAATCCATATGTATATCAACGTGGCTTTACTTTATATGGGAATTGCGACATTCTTGCCACTTTCTATCCTTTTTCCAAATTCTACAAACTCATCTTCTGTATGTTCACAACTCTTATTCTTCTTTTTCTTCCACTGCCTTTGGATTAAGACATTAGATAACAAAAACATATTTGAACTCTTACCATTTAAGGGCTAAGGTAATTTCATAAAACATGAATATTAAATTTCTAAGGTATAATAACAACATCACCATTATAGTGAAAGTCTTGCTGATTACGAGACATGAGGAGATTTAAAAATACGCAACCTTACCACTAACTAATAAAAAAGTTATTTATTATAAATCTACATAAAAGTAATAATTAAAAAATAAAAATAGACATAGAAGAAGAAGAAGATAATGATGTCGAAGAAGATGATGATAATAAATATGTATAAAAAATATATAATAAATAATACAATAAATATAGAATTAAGTTAAGAATAACAATAAAAGATAAATTGAGGAAATAAATATACAGAAAAAATAAGGAGACAAGTAAATAAATAAATCAAACAAGACATTAAAAAAATATTTAGACTAAATAAGAAAATATTTAAACTAAATACAAGACGTAAGCTTTAAAAAATATTTAAAAGATTTATGAAAAAAGGGAGAAAAAAACCCCTTTCTTTTAAGTTACACTCTTTTATTATATCTACTTTTTTTTAATTTTCAGTTGTTCTGTCTTCTTACGTAGGAATGACAGAGGGTTGGTCCAGTCAATTTTTAGAAATATTTTTTAATAAAAATATTAAAAAACGTCTTTTTCTAATTGAACCCAAAGCTTAATTTTTCTAAATAAAACAATATCGCTTTATTTAAAAGAGTTGAGTTTCAAGTTACTCCCATACTCAATTGAAAACACCTTAGTCTTGCCCCCCATTCATAAGTTGCATTTGATCCTGTAATTGTGATCTTTGTGTGTATTGGACGTAATAGTTAGCGGTGGAACAGGAAGCAAAGTAGCTGTCTTAGATATTAAGACTTTCTTTAATTTCATTAACAGATATTATATATAATATTAATTGGTTCAGTTTAGATGTAAAATTAAAAAATTTGAATTAAAAAAATATATTAATAAGATAATTGGAATAGAAATAAAGATTAAATTAAATGATTAAAAATATGCTTAACCATAATGCTTATCCCTTAACCCTAATAACTAAAATGATATTATTTTATTTCATTAATAAATTAAAATAATTGGAATTTAGGGGGCTTAGAAACAGGTTCTATCAAGCCTAGGCTTGAGATAGTCGAACCTAAGCCGGAGCCTTACTCAACCTAACCCAACTCAACGTACTTTTTATTTTTTAAAATTTAAAAATAAAAAAGACACCATCTTCTTAAAACACAATGACATTTTTCGAGCCTTGAGTTAAGTCGAGCCTGAGTAGCCAGATCTCGAGCTGACCCAATACTTGAGTTTTATTTTTTTTAATTTTGAGCCGAAGGCTTGGTCAACCTAGGTCAGATTGGCCCAAATTGCCATCTTTAGATCCCAATCCGCGTTATTGCCTTTTTCTTTTTTTAGACAGGTGGGGATGGTTTGTACTTTGTAAGCAAAGACAATAAGTAGGTATCTTCTAATTTTGTGGTGCTAATAGGTCTTTCAAACAGGATAACACTATTGCACTAATCATGACTTTTTCCCCCAGCACGTTTTGTCTCTGTCCCCTTCCTGTTTCGCGCTTGTTCTAGCTTTCATGTGACCTAAAGCACATCCAAAACCCTCTCTATCATGTACATATGTCTCTTTAGCTTGCAATATTGGCAACTCTTTTAGCTTCATTCTTCAACAAGCTAAGCAATCCCAACGAAATGTACCTATGTCTCTTTAACATTTAATGTTGGAAATTTCTCTATCATACTAAGGTGTAGAAGACAAATATGAAAAATACTTGAAATTCCCATTTCTGCATATTTATTTGGTATGGTTTAAATTTTTTATGAAGCTTCTCCAAGATCAATGGAGACATTCAAGAGCATAATTGATACAAAACGCTAACTAGAGGACAGAAAGTTGGCAAAGAACAACTTGCACTCGATCCCCTGACCTCCGTTCGTATCACTATCAGCAAACCACCTTCCAGAGGCAATCATTTATTATCTGGTGATATGGAAAGAAGAGATTCATCAGAATTCTTGATGTGTTATTCCAAAATAATAAGCTTGGGATCGAGAAACTAAAAGGGTAAAAGTAAAATATCTTCGAACCTATTGATTTCTTGCAATGAAGAACGGCTTCATATATTGAGCTTTCGAACTCCATGTCAGACCAACTATCTGGAGAATGATAAGGTGGTGAATTGGTCCAGCTCTTAACTTCCCATGATCTCCTATCGACATCATCAACTTTTACACATTTCCTCGATCCTCTATATCCAAGACACAAAGGTCTCAGATTCCTGAAACACTTTTGCAGGATCCGTTCTAATAGCCTTTTCCATCTTCCGTTAACTTTACCTCGAATATCAACAACTGGCACGACAGGTTTGTGAGAAAACGGTGAGGGTGGCTTGCTGACAGGAACTAAATTTATGGGGCTGGAGGGTTCTGTATTTGATTGGTGTGCAAGAGTTGGTCTGATGAGGCCCCCGGAGAAAATCTGGTCCGCGTGAACAAGAACAGTAGAGGATTTAGTGAAGGGAACATCAAATTTGAAGTTCTGGGTGTCTCCTAAAGATCTTTCGAATCTCAGCAACTTCTGAGCCGATTCACTGGAGCTAGCAAGAGATGCTCCTGATGACCCCTCCACGGTCTGTAATGAACTGTTTGTTCCTGTTAACCAACTGTTTGAGAAACTTTCAATAGCCAGAGGGTGTGATGAGGACTCCATTGAAGGTAAGTAATTGTAACTTGTAGGATGATTGGTGTGAAGGGTTATTATATATACAGATATATACTCCATGGATGGTCAGGATTATTGATTTTTGGAGTCCTGAAAGTGAAGACTGACCACAAGTGCAATAACGTGTGTATTCGTAAATCCTATTCATAAAAGCCGAGCAAGAGACATTTGGAACAAGAAATACAATGGACCAGATAGGCATTACTTGTCATTTTGCTCTACTCGATTTTATTTCTATTTCATATATATTTTATTTAATTAATTTGACTTGTAGAGTAAGACCGACGATGAATGATGTATGTTTTTTGTAAGAAGAGTCAAGCCTGCGTTGATTTACTAGGTCGAGGCTTTGGCATAAGATTTCTGTCCAACTTTTTCTTTACTAATCTTTACATGTTAATCTTAACTATTTATTTATATAGGTCTTATATGATTAAAATTAATAAGATAGAGTTGGTACAGAAGAAGAAGTTGGACAGATTTGCTTTTCGCAAGAGACAAAAGCTATTTTAGAAAAGAAAAACCCTTTTAACTATAGCTAAAATGACCTTTTTTTATAACTTGATTGATTTTCTAAATCCAAATATAATAATTAAAAATTAATTTCTTAATTTTAAATTAGATATTAGACAATCTTTTCACTACAACAAAAAGGATATTTGGCTACAAAAAAATCATCGCTAATGACCAAAAATGTCGTCAAATTCACGTAACTAAAAACTGTAGACGACGTGTTTTGCTAATTGTTGCTAATAATTTTTGCCTGCGCTATATTTTGGTATCAAAAAACTATTAGCAACATTTTGAGAAATCATCACCGTATTTAT
This sequence comes from Erythroxylum gracilipes, assembly GCA_026413385.1. Classification (NCBI taxonomy): domain Eukaryota; kingdom Viridiplantae; phylum Streptophyta; class Magnoliopsida; order Malpighiales; family Erythroxylaceae; genus Erythroxylum; species Erythroxylum gracilipes. The sequence continues at coordinate 3,023,917 of JANZLC010000004.1, forward strand.
TAGCTACGTATTGTTTTTGTAATTAAAAATTATTAGCTATGTTTTTATAAATGTAGCTAAAAAATTTTAGCTATGTTTTTGTTTTAAGAAATCGTCACCTATATCTTTTAGCTCCGCATTATTTTCGTAGCTAAAAATTATTAGTTAAGTTTTTTAAAATGTAATCAAATGTTTTTAGCTACGTGATATTTTAGGCAAATGTTTTAGAAACGTTCCTAAAAACTTTTGGTTATGATTGAAATAGAAATTAATTTAAGTTTAAAGAATAAAAATTAGGAAGCATATTTAATTTCAAAGAACAAGGGAAAAAAAAAAAAACTTGCATATAAAGACAAGCAACGTTGTCAACAAGAACTTGATAGGTAATAATAATCATATAATATCCTAAATGGTAAAGGGAATCTTATTAATAAATACATCTTGCCGGATGGAATTTTTCTTTCTTAATTTATTGTCCTTTTTTGTTTAATTTTATGACTTGCAAAAACTAATCGGCCTGACTTTGTGTGATCCGAAGACAATGATCCTGCTCTGAATTGATCAAATTTTGCGTTGAACTCAAGTTTTTTAAAAAATTGGACTTCGAACCGAATACAAGTTTAAGTCGTCCAACCTAAATTTTAAAATTTTTAAAAGAAAGATATTATCATTTTTAATTTTAAAAATTAAAAATATATATTTAATTACGTATGACATGGGCTCGATAAGACAATGGGTTGCCTAAGTTTGATCAAGCTCGGTCGAACATGAATTTTTAAATTAAAACCCGAGTCTTATCTTGCCTGTTAACATATCTATAAAATAAGAGGTTTAAGTATTTCTCAAATTTTCTTAGGAGATTCTGCAAGAATTTAATATGTTCTTCCAAAGAACATTATGGTCACTAGAGAACTGTTTATGACATAAATCTAAAACCACGTAACTCAGAAAGAGATTCTTATAAGAAGTTTTGAGTTTCAAAGACAGATAGATGCGTCCAAAGATAATAGAACTCTTGTAGGAGTTGAGGTAGATGCTCATATCGTTGACTTGTCCTCTCCGCAGAAATTTGTTTATATGCTAATCAGTCCCTGTCAATATTTCTTAATCCTTTAAATAAAAACAATCATCGAGTGTAAATAATAATTCATAATATATATATATATATTTAAACAATTTATTTAATAAATAATCGATTTAAAGTTAGATGATAAACTTAATTTAATTAACTAATTATCTTTAAGGTATTTCTATTTTTTAAATTTAAATTTGTGGATCGTCAAAAAAGATTCAACTTAATTTAACTCAAACTCAATATATTAACTATAAATTAATCACGCTTTTAAGTAATTTTGAAGTTAAAAGGCTCGTTTCAGATCGACTAAACTTAATTTAAATAATTTGTGAATTACTGTTTTAAATAAATCATTTAACAATTTATCAATTTAAAGTCAAGCGATAATTTGATTGTCATTCTCAACCCACCATTCGTTAAATTTAGGAATTGTAAAAAGGATTCGGCCTAACTTAAACTCAACATAATAATCTTAAATTAATCCGAGCTTCAAACTAATTTTAAATTTAGAAAGTCTAGTCCAATTTAATCCAACTCAACCCAAATGATTCGAATCAATTTAACGAAAACAACTTTATTTTAATCTCAACCAAATCAGATTTTATACTATTTCATTCAAATTAGATTAGCTCTAAGATCAGGATATTCCATTGTTATCTTTTTTCAAGTCATCAAGATGAAAAGCATACCCCTATACTAAATTGAATTAACTGGTAATTGTAAATCAAATATATTCTTATTTTCAATTAATCATACTTTTCAAATATTTTTAATTTCATATCTTGTGCAATTAGTTCTCATCATATTCCATAATCAAAAAATGAAATTAAACTATCCTAAGTTTATAATCTACCTTCTAGTATTAAAAATTTGAATTGGTCTATCTTAATTAGGGTTGATAATGAGTTTGTCTTGAATCTTAAGAGACGAGTCGAAACCGATTCAAAACATTCAAATTTTTTGACCTCGATTTTAGAGATGACAAATGATCCTAGGTTTAAAGTTAACGAGTTAGGCTCAGGTTGATCGGGCTTAAGATCGGCTTAGGACATAAGCTACTTAGATATTATTCAGCGAGAGGCTTAACTCTTATATTTAAAATGACATCGTATTATTTTTAAATTTTTTTAAAAAAAATTATGTCTGGCTAAATGGAGCTTGGGCTCGGGGCTGCCCCAGCCCGATCGAGCCCCCCTTCCTCCTCCCCCCTCGATGTTGTCCCATTTAAGTTTCTAATCTTGTACAATATTATTGGCTGAATAAACATTTAAATTTTGTATAACTTCTTATTGAAAGCAAGTGGAAGCCTCCGCAATCACATCTCACATTTATGTATAGTTGTTTTGACAAAAAATTATAGAAGAAGCTCACGACAGGTGGTGACAGTAAGTTATCCACCGCCATGGTTATTAACACGAAGATCCATCACATTTTAGACATGTTTCTTAATGGCGTTACTGTAGCCAGTCTTTAGATCATTGTACCTTGACCACAGCATAACACCCCCATAGTTGCGAGACCTTTTAATTGCTGGAAGCACCTTGGAAATAAGTTCAGGTGCCGGAATAAACCCACTTCCGGCAGCGTCCCGCGAGGCCGGTAAACCCAAGAAAACCTTCGTTTTGCGAAGTCCTGATGTCCATTGCTTCCACGCAGCGTTAAGATTGTTGGCATTACCAGAACTGTACTGACATGGAGCATTGTTGTAAAACTGGACCCAAACGTAATCAAACAAACCTGTCGCTAAAGCTTTTCCGATCCAAGCGTCAGGATATGGACATTGAGGAGCTGCAGTCAAGTACACTTTCCTACCTCTTTTGCTGTACTTTGAAAGGAACCTCGCGAGATCGTCCCAGTAGAGTTGTGTTCCTCCTTCAATGTCGAAGTCAACTCCATCGAAAACAGCATTACCAAATGGACGAGACTTAGCGTGACCACCCAAGAAGTGGTTCCAGATATAAGTTGCAACTTTCTTTGCGTCCTCTCGAGATGTTAGAACATAGCTTCCTCCTGCTCCTCCAAGTGAAAGCATAACCTTAACGCCTCTCCTCTGACATGCTTTTATCTGGGAGCTTAAGGTTCTGCACTCATTAGTGCTTGGATTGCAGTGACCTGCTAGGTTTAAGGTAGGAGTCTGACTATTGCCAAAAGCTACTAAAAAGCCTACGTTGATGAACTGGTAGTTTCCTGTGGCACAAGCTTTCGCTAAGCTTCCTTCATGTAGATTCTGACCCCAGTATACTGCTATTTTGCCTGCATTCGAACCTACTCCTAGCATTAAGAATGCTAAGAAGACGATAGGCAATGCGAGTAACGACTGTTCTGCCATTGGAGAAGCTTGCTAGATATGTGATTCTCACTTCTGGAATAAGAATGCAGCAGATAGTGAGTTTTATAGAAGACCGTTGGTGGGGAAAATATGAATACCTGTTTTTGTTTTATCCTGACTCTTGCCCAAGATTATGCGATGTCTTGGCTAATGTATTACATGGATCAAATGTAGACGGAGACTTTGAAGATAAAAGCTTATTAGTAGATTTATTAATAAATAAAATTCGAATTGATTAGATTTTATATTCGCTTTCAAATTTAAAAGGCTTAGTTCAATTAAAAAATTTAATTAAAATTAATTTTTAATTTAACCGAACTAGACTACAACATTTTTAAAGATATATTTATAAATATTTGGACGAGGTCCGATCCACAGTCATTGCCAATATTGATAATCTCTCCTTGAAACAATTCCACAGGTCCATCCATGCTCTTTCCGTACGTTTGCGAGTTATTTGATAATGAAACATTATATCCCATAAGAGGTACCCTACCCCTAGCCAAGCTGGGTCGGGTTTGGGCCAGGTGACGGCAGAAAAAAAGAGAGCCTAGACTTTGCCCGAGGCCCTATTTAGTTTTGAGAAACAAGTTCAAAATCTGACCTAAAGCCTAATTAGGTTTGGATTGGCCAAAATCTTTTTTTGAAAATTTTAATAGAATTTTATTTAATTAAAAATTTAAAGTAATTAATTTATTAATTAAAGTTACAAATTTTAATTGATTAATAAAAATTAAAATTTTGTAATAAATAAATTTATAAAACATATATATTTTGATTAAATGAAGAAGACGAAATTAAATTTATTAATAAAGGAGAATAAAATTATGATTATAATTATAGTTAAAGGTTCTATTTTATTTTATCCATATATTTATGTAAAATTACGTAAATATATGACTAAAATTTAATACAATCAAATAAGAATCGATTAATTGAAAGATGATGCGTTCCACCCTACTCAGCAGAACCTTTAACTGCAGGAATAACCGTTGGAGTCAGATCAGCTACAGGAATGAACCCACTTCCTGCAGCTTCCGGAGATGCTGGTAAGCCCAAAATTCTTGTCCCGGATAGATTTTAAAATGGCATTCGATGGTGTGAAATGAAATTTAATATTAAAACTACTTGAAGAGATGGATTTGCCTAAAGGTTCATTAAATGAATTGAAACCTGGATTATTTCTCCAACTTATGCTATTTGGGTGAAGAGAACTCTAACAGGTATTTTTTACAGTGAAAGGTAGACAGAAGGATCCTTGTACCGCCTTATCTTTTCATATTATATATGGAAGCCTAACTTTTTTTTTTATAATAACAATATTAGCGAGGGAACACATTTTAAACATCACAGCAAGTTCATGAAAGTTTCTTTAGTAAATTTGTAGTTTGTAGATGACCTATTCTTATTCTATAAAGCTGATGTTGAATTAATTGATCTCTTAATGTCTACTTTGAATCAATTCAATTTCATGTCTTGATTGACTGTCAACTATTTCAAAAGTCATTCTGTTCTGTTCTAAAGTGCAAATCAAATAGAACGGAGAATAACATCTATAGCTAGAATGAGGAGAAAACAAACCCCTATATGTTATCTAAGCTTACCAATCACAACCAGATGGATCCAATTTAGTAAATGTTATCCTCTCGTTGGAAAAATTTAGAAGACATTGACGTCTTGGACCAACCAAGCTCTATTCTTTAGAGATAGGCTACAATTAGTCAATTCAGCCCTCAACTTTATGCATATCTATTAGTCTTCTAATATGGTGCTAGCATAGAGAGTCATTAAATCAATGGAAAAACTCACAAGAAATTTTTTATGGGGAAGTTGTGATTCTAAGAAGGGACATGCCAGAGTGAAGTGGAACGATGTTTGCAAGCCTAAGGTGAAGGGAGGTTTAGGAGTTATTTTTATAAAATTCACTAATAAAGCTCTCTTGGTAAATAAAATTCACTAATAAAATTCTGGTTCATTATGCAAGGTAGCAAAACTCTATGGGTTAAATAGCTTCATAGTTATTTCCTAAATTGGAAGAGCATATGGGTTGTTAACCCCAACACTTTCCATTGAGGTGCTCAGAAATGGTTGAAGTTGTTGAATAGGAAGATCACTATGACTATAGCCCTTGGTAAATTTACCAAAGACGAACAAAATAATCGGAAGACAACATATTTCATTTCATTATTGTCTATTCTTGATTAGGAATTATCGACCAAACCGGCTATTCTACTTCTTGCATTTAAAGTTATTTGTGTATTCACTCCAATGACTGTACCATTAAGGAATAAGATTAGGAGAAATTGACTTTTATCACAACTGCTGAGTTTAAAGGAAGTATTAAAACCTGAAATTTCTTATCAATTTGATAATGGAGACAAGACTAGTTTTTGATCGGACAACTGGATAGGAAGCAGTCCCCTAATAAGTAATTAGATAGACATTCAACTATGAAGCCACCTCCCTTCAAGTGCCAAGGTAAAATCTATTATAAAGGAAGGGTAGTGGATAGAATTCCCAGGAGAACTTCAATTCTTAAAGCCTAACTGTCAACCAAATATGATGTCCCCTGATAGATACATTTGGAGAAACCATCCCTAGAGACTATTTCAAAGAAATGACAAAGTAGACTAGCATGGAATAATTTGGCATAAAGAGCGACTAGCTCTTCATTTATTTTATGGCTAACAACCCTAAATAAGCTAATTACATTTGACTGTTTGGTTGAAAAGAACTTTTCTAATAAGTTAGTTGACTGTTTGACTGTCATTAAAAAAGATGTTTTCTTTAAGACCTTCATACAGTAGATGGTAACATAAAAATAAAAAATATTTTTAATTTTAACTATATTTTATTTTGTAATAAAAATTATTTAAAGTATATTA
>JANZLC010000004.1:3039891-3058479 GCA_026413385.1 Erythroxylum gracilipes
ATAATAATAATAATAATAATAATAATATAAATAGTGGTTGGAGACAGGGACGACTTGTTCCTTGTCCTTCTTTTTTGGGGAGGACAGAAATTTGTGTCCCTATCTTCCGGAGACAGGGGACGGAGACGCAGAGACAAGAAACAAATACTCACAGAGACAGAATTTTTCTGTCTTGTCCACTATCTCCAAAGGCGAGGACACGATCAAAACGCTATGTAAAAGTGTGTAATTACATATATTGTTTTTACTAAATGAGAAAAACCAAAGTTAAAGAACTTAATTGCGATTTAAATAAATTTGTTGGGACAAATTGCTATATTCTTTTTCTATATTACGTGGAAAGAGATGAGATCAACGACTTTTTTCTTATGATTAAAGAATTAACCCTGTTTAATTACTCGTAAAAATTTTAAATCGTTTAAATTTTTAACTTTTTAGTTTAGTTTTTAGTTTTAATAACTTTTGTTATTAAAAATCAAATAATTTATTAATTAAGCGGTTAATTTTTGTAAATTAATAAATTTTTATAAATTAAAATTAATAAATTAATTATTATTAAATAATTAATTTTTAATTAAATTTTGTCTTAATAATTTAAGTTCTTGTCCGATTTTTTAAAACAATATGTTTTCCACTTTAGCCTATGCGCCACGAGTTTAAATCTGATGTTCTCATTATTCTGTTATCATTTTGTAGTAAAAATTATATCATATTATGCATAAAACTTGCAAAACAACGTAGCATTGGACACAGGGCTATGGAGACCACGCGTGAGCTCACTCTAACTTGAGTGCAAATTTTCGGTTCAGTTTTACGGTGTTTTATTGTGTCCAGTGAATCTTAACTATTTATTTATGCGGACTTCACATTTATTCATTTGTAACCTACACAGAATTCACATAAATAATTAGTTGAGATTCACTGAATACAATAAGACACTATAAAATTGGACAGAAAATATTATACCTCTAAGTCGTCGAGTCTCAGGGAATTTTAGGCGAGACAATGACACGTAAACAGGAAGCACCAATAAGAAGACTTCTTATCTTAATTACCGGATATTTTCTATTTATACCCAAAATATACACACATTATCCAAACAGATTTTCTTCGACTCTTCTCATTTTCTCGCTAGCCAAACAACCACCATCTTCCCTTTCCCACCCCAAAACATGGCAATTTCTTGTATCAGATGATCTTATAAGTTCTGATTCACCGAACTCTAAACGTCTGTTCGACGATCAGATATTTATTTCAAAATGGCTCTGCTCTTCCATTCTCCAGAGTTCTCTACTGCGAATATTCTCTTTAATTCCAATCCTAACCCTAAATCTAGAAATCTCAAGAGCCTCGCTGTGTGCTCTAGGGTTAGGGCTGGGGTTAAAGATTGCGACCTCAACATTTCGCGGATGAACCAAAATGTTTGGGCTTACGGTCAATTTCAGATTTCGGTGAAGCAAGCCAAACGGAGCAAAGAGGAAGAGGAGAAGCAGAATTACTACGTAAATATGGGATACGCTATTAGGACTTTGAGAGAGGAGTTTCCGGAGCTCTTTTACAGGGAGCTTACTTTTGATATATACAGGTTTGTGTTTATATTTTGATTGCTAGGTGACCAAGTATTTGGTTGGTTGTATCTATGTTGTAATTTTGCCTGAAAGAGTCGCATGACAGCACGTTCTACCGTTTGTAGAGCGAAATAAAGAAATTGGATTGAGATGCTGTAAATGTTGTCGATGAATATAATTTGGGATTTAACATTAAGATTAGAAGTTGATCACAATCAGGATAATTGAAGATCATCTGTAAGACTGTAAGGGCTTGGTTTTTTTAGGACATTGGTGTTCTGTTTGGAGTTCACATGGTTGTAAATATTGAAAAGTCTCAACTAAAAACCAGAATATCCTTAGCTTTAGATCTGCCATTATAATTGTATATGCAGAAATTGCAGAAGAGTCTTCGCAATCAAGTGGTGCATTTCTTCACCATCTGTCCTGTCATTTAAAAATGTGTTCTTGATTTGGCGACCATTTCTGGTAACTTTATTTGGTTCCGGTGGTGGATTGAGGTAGCTGTTTGCCTTGTGCTTGTAGTTTAACCGGAGGCCAATTTAGAATATGCCACTCTTTTAGATATGCTATTGTTAAGAAATTATAACTCTGTATTCTGTTTTTTTCTAGGGACGACATTGTGTTTAAAGATCCAATCAACACCTTTGCTGGCCTTGAGAACTACAAATCAATCTTCTGGGCACTGCGGTTCCATGGAAGGATATTTTTCAGGGCTTTGTGGGTTGACATAGGCAGTGTGTGGCAGCCTGCAGAGAATGTCATCATGGTTCGATGGACCGTGCATGGCATCCCAAGAGTTCCATGGGAAAGTCACGGTCGATTTGATGGTACTTCGGAGTACAAACTTGACAGCAAAGGGAAGATTTTCGAGCACCAGGTTCACAACATTGCTCTCAATCAACCTCCAAAGTTTAGGGTGGCAGCAATGGAGGAATTAATCCAATCTATGGGTTGTCCTTCAACCCCAAAACCGAGTTTCTTTGAGATCTCATCCTCATCTTCAAAGAGCAACCAGAGATATTAAAGAACCTCCTAAATTTTGGTTTATGGTGGAATCTGCGAGCTTCAGTTTGACCGCTTCTTTGGCATATAAAGAACTCCCTTGGACAGCCATCGATGGCTTTGTAGTAATGACCTCTTACATTTAAAGTGTAAGCTGTGGCAAATGTGCACTGCATTTAGCCATTTTTTGACTTGAAGACGAAATCTATATATGAAATGTATCATCTTGTACATAGGTATATACATGTATTAGTTGAGTGCAAGTTAAGTTTCTGCTTTCACGTTAGATGTGTGTCCATAATCTATTTTCTTTTTCATTAGCATTGACATTCCTCTTTTTACTGGCTATAGTTTGGTGGAGTGGAATCCAACTGAAACGGCAATGTTCTTGATTCTTGTCATTGTTCTTTGCAGGCTTGACAATGTGTTGGGTTAGTTTCATGTTTTTAATAATAATTTAATTATTAAATTTAATTTGTTGGATTTAAATTGGATTAGACTTAAACATTATGTATACAGTATGAAAAGTATGAAAAGGAAGAATCCAGATCTTCTGTCTAATATTATGGTGTCTTATTGTGGCCAATAAATCTTAGTCATTTATTTATGTGAGGTTTACATGAAGTTCGTGTAAATTCCGTAAAATAAATGGCTGAAAATTGAGATAGAATAAGACAGAATAAAACTGGACAGAAATTCTAGTTTAAAAAAGAAAGTGCACATGATGACTTGCAAGATATTCGAGTGCAGCGATGGTTCCAAATAGATGACGACTATTATAAAAGTGGGAACTCCACGGACAGCACAGGGACCATTTATTAACAACAAACATCCTTTATGATTAACAGGCAGCAGCCAGCGCCCCTCTATCAATGGTCCCAGTCCTATCATCGTTTTCGCGATCCCTGAATCATTGCTGCATCATTCATTCATTTAACTATGAATCCTTCAACTTCTGTATATTTCTTCTTTTTTTTTCCAAGTTGGATTTTTATGGTCAATACAGTCTTTTCGTACGCTTCTTTAATACAAGGACGACGGTTGCCGTTTTTTTTAATTAGTTTTTGTTTTTCTGCTTCGAAAACCACCCGTCTCCGTCTCAGTCTCAGTCTCACGGTGTCAGTGTAGTCCGTCCACCACCGTAATAAAACTCCTTTTTTCTTCCAGTCATTTTCACTTCTTATTAACTCCAAAATCACCACCACCCCAAAAAAGTTGCTTCGACTTCACTCTGTCTCTCTCTCTCTCTCACACACACATACACACACTATTATAAATAGCTACACACTAACGAACACGATACTCATTACTCATTACGCGTTAGATTCCGATTTCAAATTTGGTTTTAGTAAGTTAAGTCGACGAGAGGAGTTGGTAACGGAGATATGGATTCACCGGCCATGACATTCGATGAAGTATCCATGGAACGTAGCAAAAGCTTCGTCAAGGCTCTGCAGGTTTGCTTTGATTTTTGGGCCTCTGTATTGTATCTGACTACTCAATAACCGTGTTTACAAATGATTTTCCGTTTTGATTTTGATGTAGGAGCTCAAGAGCTTGAGGCCTCATCTGTATTCTGCGGCGGAGTACTGTGAGAAGTCTTATCTTCACGGCGAACAGAAACAGATGTAAGGAATTTCTTCTATTTTAGATCAGTGTTATTACAATCTGCACGGGTTAGTTTATCTTTTGGCTCTTTTGGAGCACAAAAGCTTCATTTATGTGACTTCGAAGTGAAGTTACTGAATGTTTTTCTTCGATACATTGTTGTATTCTAAGAATGATTAACCGTGTACACTAATATAGTTGATTTTGGTTATTCAACGTCATTGGTGAACTGAAATACCGAAGTTTGCATGTGGTTACTTTGCAAAAAGACGAATTTATCCTTCTTTTATTAATGGGGAATCCGTGCGTCAGTTGATTTCTCATTTTCGAGAACTCTGTTTCCTGTTACGGATTAGGGTACTGAACAACCTGAAAGATTATGCCGTTCGAGCCCTTGTAAATGCTGTTGATCACCTTGGCACTGTAGCTTACAAGATGAATGACCTGCTTGAACAACAAACATTAGAGGCGTCAACCATGGAGCTAAAGGTTTCATGTGTACATCAGGTAAAATTTCCTGTGCCTGTAGGGATGAGTGGCTTTCTGATTGAACTAAACATTTAATGAACATAAAAGCTCATTCACTTTGCCATTGTTAGCAAATTGTCAATTGGCGTATGTATACGGACAAGGAAGGTCTTAGGCAGCAGCAGTTGTTGGCAATTATTCCTAGACATCACAAGCATTACGTTTTACCAAGTAAAAATTAAATTTTGTAAGCTTTTTCTAGAAGTGATTTCCAGTTGGTGGTTATGCATTATTTTCTCCACCTTATTTCTATTTATTCTCCATTTCTTCTTAGATTCTGTCAATAAGAAGGTACACTTTAGCCCGCTCATACAAACTGATGCAAGGCAAAAGAACTTCCAAGCTACATCTTGTTTGCAGCCTTCAGGTATGATAATGTACCGTGGTTCCTCTTCCAACCTTTGGTTTCTTGTGATTAGTCTACATATCCACCTTCTGTTTTTTTTGGTAAATATATCCACCTTCTGTTTCTTCTTCGTTAGGGGGTTTTACTTATCAGAATATTCTGTATCAGATTCCCCTGCAGCAAAGACACTTTCTTGGCACTTAGCCTCAGAAACCAAGTCTACTTTCAAAGGGAGTAGGTCAGTGCATGAATTTTCTTGATTTAGTATTTCTTTTTACTTAAAAGCATTGATACAACTGGGTTTTCATTAAATAACTCTTGCTGTTGAGGACCTTCTCTGAGAACAAATGAGTCTATTCGTAATGCAGCAATGAAGATTCAAAATTTTCCGGGAAATCTTCTATGGCTTTTGAACTCCTAGGTATGTGCAAAAAATGAAAATTACCTTGCAGAGTAAATTCAACTGCAGCAAAGTGGCTAAAATGATATTTATGTAATGATCTGAGCTCCTGTGCTTACAGATAAAGAGGATAGTGCAAGGGGAGCTCCTGCTGAGCTATTTAGTGGAAGCCCTGGATCCAGTGTAGCTATGCAATCATTTGGTGTCCTCCGCAGGGTAATTCCTGTATTAATTAGAACACAAAGTACAAACATGCCCATTTTTCATCTAAGTGCATGGTTGATAATCTACCCAAATGTCGAATCTGGCTTATTTTTGGAATGAAGTTTGAACTTTTTATCTGCATCAATTCTTCTGAAACCATTCTGTTAAGCAAGTCTACGTAGCGATAAGCATAAATTGAGAGTCTATTCCTAACAATTGTAACTTACTTGACAAATATGCCTCTGGCAAGGACTCCATATTCTGAGTCTCTAACAAATCATGTCGACAGCTTCATTGCTATAAGACTGCAAATACTTCCAGCATATGAGTGACCCGGAAGTACAGGCATGAAATATAACATTACCTATTTCAAGTCTAAGGATACTCATATTGGCAAACTAATATCAGGATGGTTGGTGGTTTTGACTGAAAAAAGTTGTATGAATTGTCTTTTGATTCTTGTGTAATCTACTAATCTTAATAGTTTGTCACTGTCAAACTGACGAAATTGATGAGGGGAATTTCGACATACCCTTGGTTGATCAATTTGTGTTGGGACTGTGTAATGTAACAATTTTTTTAATTAAATGTGATGTGAAGATTGGTGGTTAAGACAGTTGTTCATCTAAAGCCTGAAACTTTTGGTTTTGAATGACTTGGAAAGGTAGGTTTGGCTATAAAATTGTTTTTAGTGTCATTCAAATTTTGGAGACTGTTGATGACTTGACTCTCTCAAAGACGTACGCTAAGTAAAGTGTATCTAATTTATGAATTAAATAACTGTCCAATTTTATCTAATGTTTAAAATGATTTAGGCAGAAGGTTGGATAGGGTTATAACTACCAATTTATGGCCATTTGTTGGAAATTGCGCTTTTATGGTGACTTGAAACGTCATCACTTCAACTCATGACTCATGTTCACGCAATAGAATAGTTTGTATATCTGAATGAGTCTGCATATGAGAGCAGCGACATGGTTCAGACATCACATAAAAAAGTTCAGAACAGTAAAAAGTTCAAAAGATTTTTCTCTTTGCAGGAACCGCTGGACGGTAGTAAACCATTCAGGTCATTTGATAACTCAAGGCGTGAAATTGTTCGAGCCCCTGTTCAGAGTAAAAGCGTACTGTCAGCGTTCTTTGTCAAGCAGAAGTCGTCAAAGCTGAAGATTGGCTCTGTCTCATAAATCATACCGCTCTTACCTCTATTGATATTCCTATGAAGTGCCTGTTAATATCTCCTGCGATTGTTGATGTAAGTACTTTTCTCGGTAATTAGTTAGTCAAATTGTTTAAAGTTATAAGTTTAGCTCCAGTTTGGGTCTGAATATGAGAGTTTTGTTCATGTAAAATGGATAGTTTTATAATGCGAAGACATGGTCTCTAACCAACTCCAGTGTGCGGAGGTAATGAAGTTAGTCTGGTGGATGGCTTGTGTTTGATGACTTGGGGACATGGTCTCTAGTATTTTTGTCATTCTCAAGGACTAGAGTTAGTTCAATAGTTTTAACTTCAATTCTGCATATGATGTGAATTTACCATCTTTGGGTCAAGCTTTTGATTACCCCATCAGCATTATATTCGTCGGGATGTTACAAATTCAAATGCCAGGCTGCGAGAAATGAGTTGTTCAGGGGTACGTAGTGTTTGCACATAAAGCATATTTCCGTCTATGAAGTAAAAAGCATGTGGTATACCATCTGGATTGATGATGGTTTTCGTTATCACTTGCGTGATAAAACCAGGGTGCTAATTAGGTTGATTTAGGCCTCGTATGTTAGACAACTAATAAGTTTTTTTTAATTGATTAGTTGTCTTCAGTTGTTTTTTGACTCTTCAAACAGTTACAAAAGTTGTTTGAAGAGTAGCTGCTACCTGATGATTGATTTAAGATAAACAACCAAAAATTTTAATCAGCCAAAATTTTAATTATCAAAAATTAATTGTATCTTTTAATTGAAGTTCCTAAATATCTACATTTTAGAAATATTATTTGTTCTTATAATTATTTTATGCAATTATAGGTTAGAAATAAAATGTTCATCTTAAACGAAAATGAAAATAGAAAGGATTACATAAATTTTTCATAAATAATGAAACAATTTAGGTGAACATGACTTCTCTAAAATCTAAATTTTTATAAGAACATTCAACGAAATATTAAGATATATAATATTCATACCCTTATAATTTTTTTTAAAGTCATATTTTTATAAATTATTTTATACATAAACAGTTAATACTAAACAATTAATTTTATCAAATATCTCTAACAAAAATAATGTAAACTATTCTGGTGCTAAAGAGGGTCTTAGTCCACTATAACCAGCAAATGTCTTCACCCACTTTCGTTTTTGTTAGGATAATATGTTTTACCAACCATACCTTTCTTAAAAGACTGAATTTCGTATGAGCATGCTAAGATTATTATTATTTTTTTGTAGCGATAGAAGTACGATCACTCTTTTGGATTAACATGTGACTCGAGTTTTTAATTTTAAAAAAATCTTATACTATTAATTACGTGATATCAAGATAAGATGCTTAAGATTTTTTAAAAAATATTTATAAAATTAATTAAAAATTGAATAAGATTTTAAAAAATCTTAAATAAGATTAAATGAATTATCTTTAAAGTGTAACTCTGAAACTATAGTTTAGTGGGGTCGAATCAATTATTAAACGGCGATGAATTGTATACACAAGTAACAGCGACCTCTATAAATGAGTTCGTTCACTTTTCGGTTTCTCTTATTCAATGAAGAAACGTGAATCTGTAGATTTCTTATTAGACGCTCTTGTACAGTAGCCTGTCCTTTTCTTTGGTGGCATGGTCGATGTTCCTTTGCCAGACAACACTTCTTGTTCCTCTTCCTCTACCTCTACCTCTAGTCCCCCACTTTGGTAAGACCAGTAGTAATAGCTAATGTTGTAGGTATGGGAAGGATATGGAAATCCAGTAAATATCAGTAATTCTGTCAGACAATATTAGAAAAGAAAATCAAAATCCACAATTTTCTTAACAAATGGGGTCAAACGTCGTCGTACTTCGCCTGCATATCTGAAATTAATACGTTCATGTCAGAGCCAGTGACCTAACGCTCCAGATCTGGGAATTTATCTTTAACTCGCAGGAACTGTAAAAACAATATTATATTATCCATTTTTAGAAGATTTTAAAATATGTATAAAAAAAAGTAGCAACCGACATATGCAAATTCAGGATATGAAAAATAAAAAATTCAGAATATAAATTATAAATAAAGACAACGAATCGCTATAAACAAGGAGTTGGAATTAGATTCGCTTAACTTCCCTCACGAATCCGTAGGCTCTTTGGAGCTGCCCCAAGTCACAAGAGAGCTGCTTTGCTTTGCTTTGCTTCTGTTCCGTTTCTTCAAGAAGTCTTTTTCGTTTTCTTTAATCTATTTTTCTTTGGAAAAAAATGTATTTATTTTGATTTTTAATTCTTCATTCTTTAAATAATCCGTCACTTTTTTTTTTTGATGGAGAAGAGACGACGAAATCCCCGTGAAAACCATCTTGACCTTACACTCTGTTGACTCTCTCTCTTTCTCTCTATAGCTCTGTCTCTGACTCAAGTCACAAGCTTTGTCTTGCAATCGGAGTTGCTTTGTGTTCGTGGGCAGGGGTTGGTGTTGTTTAGTGTTGCATGTTGTTGTGGTGAATTTGTGAGCTGATTTAATGGGGTTGTAGTGAATGGGTTCTTTAGAGACTGGGCTTCCCTTGAAAAGGGACGGCCTTCTTCGCTCTTCTTCAGCTACTAGAACCGATAGGCACGCTTTTTTGCAGCGACCCAGATCGAGATTCTCTCGTTTCTTGCTTTTCAAGAAGTTGGATTACTTGCAATTGGTCTGTACGTTCGCGGTTTTCCTTTTCTTTGTGATTCTCTTCCAGATGTTCTTGCCCGGTTCTGTGAGCGAGAATTCGGACGATTCTTGGAAGCTGAAGAAAGGGACGGTTTCTGAGGATTTGATGTACTTGAAAGAGATGGGTAGCTTTGATTTTGGAGATGATATCAGATTCGAGCCTTCCAGACTTTTAGAGAAATTTAAAAAGGAAGCTAAGGAGCTCAATTTTTCTTCCACCTTCAATACGACACAACATCGGTTTGGTTACAGGAAGCCTCAGCTTGCACTGGTCAGTATCGATTAGTAATGGATCTTTCTCACTGTTTCAAATTGTTATCTTGGTAGAGTTGATTTTGTTGAATGAAACTATCGTTTATTTTGATTTGTTTTGATTTCATTTCTTTTTCCACTAATAGGTGTTTGAGGATCTGTCGGCTGGTCCCCAACAGTTGTTGATGGTGACTGTTGCAACCGCACTGCGAGAGATTGGTTACGAGATTCAGGTTATTTCATTGATATGTTTAAATTACTAATTCCGAGTAATGATTACGAGTATTAGTGCTAAAGAAAGCTAAGTTTATTTAGACAAAAGTTGCTCTATGGTTTTTGTCTGTTAATGCCATTATCCATTACTTGTAACGTTAAGTTATGTCTGATTTTCTTTATTGGATTTGATTTTTGGCAGGTATACTCAGAAACAGATGGTCCTGTACGCAATGTTTGGAAGAACATCGGGGTTCCTGTTACTATTTCTCAAATCAGTAACAAGATGGAGACTGCTGTTGATTGGTTGAAGTATGTAGTGGAAGCAAATTTCCAACGCACGATGACATTTAGTATAGCATTTTTATGAGTGAAGCCGAGGTCTTATGTTTAGTTAGCAAAAACAAATATATGGCAAAATGAAAACTATCGATGTGAACCTTATCCTTATATGCTGGGCTAGTATGTTGTTTGCTTTGTTATAATCTGATTAAAAAAAATGGCGTTGTGAGATTCAAAATCTCTGTATATCAAGAAGATATAGCCAATTAGCTACTGCTTTAGAATACCCCCTTCTCAATTTAACTGAACGTGGTTTCTCTCATAACTGATTTGGGGATACTCTTTCTGCAGCTTTGAGGGCATACTCTTATTTTCTCTTGAGGCCAGAAACATCATTTCTAGGTAATATGCGCCAGAAGTTTAAGTCAGTTCCTGCGCGTTTTCAGCATTCTCCTTATTTGATATATGATAGTTTAAATTCCTCCTTTAAACATGATAGAAGTTCTCTTTTCTGCAGTGAAAATTGTCTAATATTAAATGCAAGTTTAATGTCACATCATGACTCAAGGATATTATTCCTATAATAACGCAAGTTTATGGTGTTTTGCTTGTCTAAGTACTTAACTTGGATTCACTTGTTACAGTTTAATGCAGGAACCTTTCAAGACCATACCTGTCATATGGACAATCCATGAGAAAGCACTTGCTTTGCGCTCAAGAAAGTACATCTCATCTGGGCAGATTGATGTTTTGAATGACTGGAAGAAAGTTTTCAACCGTGCTTCTGTCGTTGTCTTCCCTAACCATTTCCTTCCAGTATGTGTTTAAAGTATCCTCTTTTGGACTTTAGCCTAATTCTTATTGGTACTTTCTAGCAGTTTAAATGTTCATATCAGGAAATGCAGTTCAAATGTTAATTGTCAATTTAAGTATTCTAAATTACTCGTTTGATTTGAGTGCGTGGATCATCCATGTATTGAACAGATGATGTATTCTGCTTTTGATGCTGGAAATTATTATGTGATTCCGGGCTCTCCAGCTGAGCCGTGGGCAGCAGAGACTACAATAGCATCTGAGGATTCACGTATGAGGATGGGTTATGGGCCTGATGATACTGTGATCGCAGTGGTGGGAAGCCAATTTCTGTACAAGGGTTTGTGGCTGGAGCATGCACTAATTTTACAGGCTTTATTACCACTTTTCTGGGAGTTCCCATCTGATTATAGTTCAATCTCTCATCCAAAAATACTTGTATTAAGTGGGAATTCAACTAATAGTTACAGTTTGGCTGTAGAGGTATGTTTTAGATGCTCACTTTCAGTACATAGCTTATTTGTTATGAAAATTTATCTCAATATTTGAATTCATTTCACAGGCTATTGCTGCTAACTTGAGTTATCCAAGAGGTGCGGTGAAGCACATAGCTGTTGAGGGGGGCTTGTTGGGTCTTCTAAGGGTTGCTGATTTTGTGATTTATGGATCGTTCTTTGAGGAACAGTCATTTCCTGAAGTTCTGTTGACAGCCATGTGTATTGGGAAACCAATTGTAGCTCCAGACCTCTCCATTATCAAGGAATATGTATGTTTCTAATCGCTGCTTTTTTCTTTAGTCTTCTTCTGGACACATATTACATTCAGAGAGGATTTTGCGTTCTTAAGCTCACTCGTACAATCAAAATAATTCATTCTTTTTGCCTTCAATTTTGGTTCTATCCATATTCTGCTTCTATCTACATGCGTAGAGAATATTGTGATTGTCTTCAGATGTTGAACCAGATTACATTCTGTTACTGCTGCATTCATTCACTTTCTCATTTCACTTCTCTATGATATCCAAGCACAGCAATCTTTAATACTTTCATCTTGTTATGGTAGTTTTGCTTTTCAAAATTGTGGATTTTTTTTTTTTACTTTTCAAAATAAATCCTCTTCACATAAGTTGACAAGATCAGTTTTAGTTCTGCGGTGAATGCCCAAGCAGTCTATGTGATAGTGGAAGACTAGAGAACCAGCAGAGTTGATGGTTTTCTTAATTTATGATATGTTATGTTTGCAAAGTAGAAAATTTTACGATCTTGTTCTTTAATGTTCATGTGTTACCTAATCTACTAAGAATTATAAGTACTGAAACAGGCATATTTATTTATTTATTTTCCTTTTTTAGTTGTTGCAATTGATGACATTTGAGCAAAGTACTGACTGTATTGACAATAACAATTAGGTCGATGACAGGGTTAATGGATATCTTTTCCCGAAGGAGAACATTGGGGTTCTGACTCAGATTATGTTGGAGATTATCTTTCCATCAACTACAGCACATAATGTTGGTTCATTAGGAAAGCAGTCTGCTAAAAATCTCATGGTTCGAGAAAGTATCGAGGGCTATGCCTATCTACTCTCTAATGTTCTCAAATTACCATCAGAAGTTGCAAGTCCAAAATCTGTTGCAGATATCCCTTCAAAACTGAAAGAAGAATGGCTCTGGAATCTATTTCAAGAATTTTTTAATTCAACATATGAGGATAGGACTTTGAGAAGTTCTGGATTTCTAGACAAGTTTGAAGAGATGTGGAACCATACTCAAAGAGAGAGCTTTGGTTCATCAGTTTCTATGGATGATTCATTTTCTTATGGCATTTGGGAGGAAGAAAAAAATAATGAAATCTTTAATATTAGAAAAAGAAAAGAAGAAGAAGAGGTAAGAATCCTTGTAGCCAATTAAGGTATTTGAACTGGTAATTTTTCGTGACTTTTCTTGAATGAGATTATCTTTCAGTCTAAGTTAATATTGTTTGAGATATTATACAGCTAAAGGATAGAACTGAACAACCTCATGGAACATGGGAGGAAGTATATCGAAGTGCCAAAAGGGCTGATCGGACTAAGAATGACTTGCATGAGAGGGACGAAGGTGAACTTGAGAGGACAGGTCAACCCTTATGCATATATGAACCATATTTTGGAGAAGGGACCTGGTCTTTTCTTCACCTTGGCTCACTTTATCGAGGAATAGGATTGGTGAGTCTTCTAACTGTGTGACGAAATTACTATCACTGAGTACAAAGTGGGCTGAAAAATCTGTATGCCCTTAATTTTAAGTATCCTGTTATGGAATTCTTTATTCATCTATTAAATATTTGTATGTTTATTTTAAGCGGTAATATTCTAAATAGTATGTAGTTATAGTCACAGGCATCTATTGTTTCCGATTAGATATTAAATCATTGACTGCTGCATGCAGTCAACCAAAGGTAGAAGACCTAGGACGGATGATATTGACGCATCCTCTCGCCTTCCACTTCTTAACAATCCATATTACCGAGAGATCCTAGGTGAATATGGAGCATTTTTTGCAATTGCAAATAGGGTTGATCGTGTTCATAAGAATGCTTGGATAGGGTTTCAGTCTTGGAGAGCAACAGCCAGAAAGTTATTCTGCAATCTTGATCTCGTGTCATCCTTTGCTATATTTCCTCGCTATCTAATGGTTTCCTTTTTTAGCTCTGTTTTACATAGACCTTAGAGTATACAAAAAGATGCATGAAAAAGGATTTTAAACTGATTTAAAATCTTATTCTCAGTATTTTGTAGTAGCTACAAAGTTATTGCAAAGAAATGATAATATTTCTGAACTATATAGTATTTGACATTCCTTAGTCCAGTCAACAGCTTCCACCTGACACTCTGAAATTCCTCCTCTGTTGTCTCTTGCAGAAATAACTCTAAAAAATGGAAATTTCTCTTACTTGAGCACTCTAAAAACGTGGTAATTTCTTCTCACCAGTTGTGTAAGAGCAGTTGGAAAAACTTAGTGGACTCGTCATTTTTGAATAAAGAGAAACTGAAATACTGAAAATACTCCATTTGGCATTATAGAGAACCTTAGAAATTTCAGTGGTGAACAAAAAATTAGCGCTGCTGGTACATCTGGGTGGAATTATGGAATATCAGTCAACTGTTTCAATTTTGTTCTTCCTTTAATGTCTTAACACCAATTTCCAACTCGGGGTTGTAACCAGGTATCTTTGTCCAAGATTGCTGAAAAGGCATTGTTAGATGCAATTCAGACAAATAGACATGGTGATGCACTCTACTTTTGGGCTCGCATGGACGTGGATCCGAGAAATCACTTGAAGCAGGATTTTTGGTCATTTTGTGATGCTATAAATGCGGGAAACTGCAGGTGAGAGGCCTTTAGTTGATTGTCTTGTTCATTGTACAATCTGGAAATTGGAGAAACATAATCATGTTTCTAATAACTACTTGGAGTTTGGCTGATGTCTTAATTTCATCGTTTGGTCAAGGTTGGCTTTCTCCGGGTGTCTCAAAAAGATGTATGGGGTCGAGCTTCATTTCAGTTCTTTGCCACTAATGCCAAATGATGGAGATACATGGTCTGTCATGTCAAGTTGGGTCTTGCCAACAAAATCTTTCCTGGAATTTGTGATGTTCTCAAGGTATGATAAGTGACTTTTCTTGCTCCTAACTCAGAAGTTGAAGCTTGTCAAGTGGAATAGGTTAGAAAGCTCTACTCAATTGACCTGCCTTTGGTGCAGAATGTTTGTTGATGCCCTGGATGCAGAAATGTATGATGAACACCATCAGAGTGGGTACTGTTATCTTAGTCTGTACAAGGTAACTTGTTCATCATTTTAGACATTTGATTTCTTCTTATTAAATTACAATTTGGTCTTATTTTATCATATATAACTATAGTGGTAATTACAAGTGTTTCAATATTCTGCAGGATAAGCGTTGTTACTCTCGAATTCTTGAGCTACTAGTAAATGTTTGGGCATACCACAGTGCAAGGAAGATTGTATATGTGAACCCTGAAACTGGATTGATGCAAGAACAGCACAAGTTGGAGAACCGAAGAGGCAAAATGTGGGTCAAGTGGTTTTCCCTGATGACTCTAAAAAGCATGGACGAGGACTTGGCTGAGGAGGCAGATTCAGACCGACCGAAGCGAAGGTGGTTATGGCCATCGACTGGAGAAGTCATCTGGCAAGGTGTCTTTGACAAGGAGCGGAATCTACGCAATCGACAGAAAGAGAAGAGAAGGCAACAAAGCAAGGACAAATTGAATAGAATGAGGAAGAAACGCCGCCAAAAGGTTATAGGGAAGTATGTAAAGCCACCACCAGATGAAGAATTGGAAAACTCAAATTCTACAACACTTGCTACTTCTATAGTTCTATGAGGAAGTAGGGGTCTAATTTGATGATTCTTTTATTGTTGATTTTTCCCTGTCTTCTTTTTTATTTTTCTGGCAGGTAATTGTGTATCATGTATGCGAGGGGCAAGTGTATGTAGTAGCTAATCATCATTATAACAACTAACAGTCTCCTGAGATTGAATGTATACCTGGATTCTTTTCTTCGTTCTCTCCCTGATTCTACAGTCTCTGTAAAGTGATCAGCACTTGAAACAGTCTATCTGAGGCTAAACTTCAGAAGAAAAAGATCCTACTGACTCATTAACAAATCTCAGAAAAGTGACATTATAGTGACACAAAACAATTAAGCACACAAAAAGTCATATCATGGGTGACATGAAGCCCGAGACCGTCGAGTTCAAAGCTCAATCTCAGTCCAGAATTCAGGTTAGTAAGAACTTTAAGTCAATAATTTTGCCTTCCCTATGATTATACAATTACATAATCTCTTCCACTATGTTGGAAACGAAATATTCAAGTTGAGGCCTTTTAACACGGATTCTGAACAAGTATGAGAAGTTAATGCGAAGTCACAGAGGAAACATCCATAACAAAATCTAGTTTCCACTAAAGATTTTATTCTCGTGATAGCAAGTGTAAATTACACCCCAAAAATTAGACATCAAACCCTCAGAAGAATTGTCTGCAGACGCTGCTCTCTTCCGATCTCCAAATGCTGCATCAAAATCTTCTCAAATCCCCAATTACTTGATACATATATTGGCATCTTCTGTTTCGATTTGTCAAACTCTTCAACCATCTTCTTGATAGATATATTAAAATCTTGGAGCTGCATCGAAACACAGCAGCAGGTGGGTTAGAACCCTCCAATGGAGGATGGAACATAATAAATATCAGATTGTTCTCTAAATCAAGAAAAAGGAGAACTAAAATCAAGCCAATGGCAAACCAAGTTAACAACTTAAAAGTCCAGTCGAAGCAATTACTATAGCCATCAAACTGACAGCAATGATGCTATATTAATTGATTGATGATATTCTCATACAAGACCAACCCACTTGACGTAGAATGAGCATTTTCAAAGTAAGGTCGCTACTTCTGACTATAATTAACCAAAAGCTGCTTACCTCCACCAACTGTTGCTTCAGGTAATCGCTCAATTGAGTACTTATGTTTAGTAATGTACATTATTGGCACACCAGGAACCTGTAAGTAGATAATCAAAATTATGAATAAACACAGTTTGATACACAATGCTGCAAGAAGCATCTGTTTCAAACTTACCTTCCTTATCCTTCGCTTTAAATCTCGATCACATGTAGCAACAATGAAGCATTTGTGCTGTTACCACAACAAGGAAGCAATGTTACTAAAAGAATATCGTGGTTAGAAAAACTACAGACAGGTCCCTTTATATTGCTAAATCCATTCTTATTATGAGAAAGAGTGTAGAAAATAGGATGCGTGTGAAATATCCACCTGAGTGACCCTATCAACTATACAGTCATCAGCATAGGTCCCTTTATGAATACAGGGTAGCCTCTCAAACCGCGGATCCTTCGCAATTCTGTCAAAAGGAAACAAGCAATCAGTTGATGTCCATTAGCTGGAAATCAAAAATCATTACCAATAATCAGCAGAGATGGTCACATCAAAATGCAAATTGAGATCAATTCGGAACCAGCCATGCATTTTAAGAACATAAGATAAGCTTCTTAAGAGAAAAACACAAAGTATGCTAAGAACATCAAATCTATATTAAAAAACCAAGGGTTATCTGTACCTCAGAGCCACACGGTATTTCTGGCCTAGCTTCTCAAGCTCTGCCATTACACAGTCAGTGATACAAGGTGTACCTGGAGACAACAAGAGATGGGAAAAATCAATCAGAATACTGACAAGTTGCAGAGTTTCCCATTAATTAAAAGGTCTTACAAACAATCAGATGGCAGAATTTTTTCAATCGTCTTAAAATATGCACCAGAAAAAAAAAAAAAAGGACATTGCGCCAGCTCATTTACAAGCTCAAGTTTAACCACTAACACACCATTAGCAACCAGAAGATTTAAGAACACATATCAAAATCCAAGTTCTGATAAAAGAAAAAAAAATTCATATACTCACACTTCGCATACAAGCAGTCCATCATGCCTTTCTCCAAATCCAACTACACAAAAACAAGAAGCAACTATTAGAGTTTAGTATTATAACAAGTACACAAAGGAGCATATTTAAAATTTCACAAATCTTTGTTTTCCCTCTTTCAAGAGAGTCAAGATTGGAATTTTACTGCAAATAATTTCGTTGGCCATTAACATTTCATGGTAACATTACAATGAGCCAATAAGGGTGGAAAAAAAAAGACAGCCTAGGACGACATTATGTGTTCACTCTTTCTAGAATTACCAGAAGCACAGTGGATAAATATCCGGAACCTCTTTGCATGTACGAAACAGACCATACCATGATTACAAAGGAGAACTTGAAACGAAAACAACCAACCCAAATAAATCTTACTTTATTTTGGATGGAGAAATTGATGAAGTTGGTATCCACCAAAACCCTATATGGAGGCCCCAAAGCTGTATTGTATCGGAAGTAAAGCGCCGAAGAAACTTGCGGCCTGTTTTTCAAAGCAAACCCCAAAGATGCACATAATTACAGAAATAAAACCGATAAAAGAATCAATATCCATGAAAAGAGAGAGATTTACAGAGGCTTACACATTTCTCGGGAGATTTAACTTGGAAAGATCTTTTTTCTTCGGATTCAACACCTCCTCTTTGTGTCTAAATACAATAACAGAGTAAATAAGGGAATTAAAGAAAAAAATGAAGATAAAGCTCAAAATTGAGAAGGAACTAACTGCTTAATTGCTTTTGAGGTTATCATCTTCTTCATTGCGGCGAACTTGGGACCCTTCTTAGCTCGCCCCATTGTTGCTTAACCCCTAACTGAACCAACTAGGAGGTTTTCTTTTTTTTTTCCAAAGGCTATTCAATTGGAAAATACGAAATATATTATACCTTGGTCGGGTCGGCCTTGTCAGGCCTGGGCCGATCGGTCCATATGTCCAAGAAGTCCAGCCCAAGCATGGTGCATGATCTCCGGGA
>JANZLC010000004.1:3063747-3077920 GCA_026413385.1 Erythroxylum gracilipes
TGGAGCATTCATTTGTATTGTTTAATTTGAGATGTGTATTTTGATTTGTAAATGAACTTGTTCAATTATTTACCTTTATATATGTATAGTTTTTAAAGATTGAAATTTATGTTTATGAAAATGGATTGTGTGTATGCATATGATACTTCGTTGAGATTGCTAATTGTTGCTTGTGTTAGAATAGCATAGTGGAATTGGAAAGGTTTCATGGAATGAATTATTTGAATTGGAATTCAAATGGTCATGAAATGAAGTAAAGGAAAACATGACTTAATTATGGATGAGGTTAAGTTGGAATTAAGCATGTTTAAAAAGGTAATCCATTGAGTTGATGAACTTTGAGTATGAGTGCTATCAATTGTAAGTGAAAGGTTAGGGAAAAACAAGATAAGAATTATGAATGGACAAGAATGATATTGCAATAGAGGCAATGAAATTGGGACAAGTTCCAAGTTTTCATAAGGAAAGTTTGTGCTTTGAATTTAAGTGAAATTCTGGAAAATTCTGTATGGAATTGATGGATATTGTCTTCTTGAAAGTTATAGAAGATCTTTTGATCTTTCCAACGATATGAAGTTTGTAATATTTGGATTTCAGAGTTGAGAGTTATGGGTTTTGCAAGTGATGATGTTGAATGGGAAATATGAACTTGATAGTTATGGTTGAATGATTAGAGTTTATGTTTGATATGAGTTTTTGAGTTATAATTTGGGAGTTTAATGCATTTAGATTGATATTTGAATGGTTATGAAGTTGTATTACACTTGAAGGGTTGAATTTGGGGAGATTATGAGTGCATATGATGTTAGGATGGAAGATGGAAGCATTGGAGAGGCTTGAAAGAAGGTTTGGGACCCTTTGCCCAGTATATATCCGTTTAACGGACCTTCTCGGGTGGATTTGAAGTGTTTTCCCAGCCCATGTCTGCAAGTCCATTTAACGGACCTTCTCGGATGAATTTGGGTTGTTTGGCCAGTCCATGTCCGTTTAGCGAACATCCTCGGGTCAGCTTCAGTAATTTGCAATTTTGACCAGTTTAGAGGCCGAATCTAGCTTTGGGGTCTCTAATACAAGTTGTAGATCTCGATGTCTTATTTTCAATGGATCAATAACGAAATCAATTGGACATTTTTAGAAAAGGTTATGGCATTCACGCCAAGAGAGGTACAAATCGAGTAAGGATATGAACATGGTTTACTCTTTTGGGTATAACTCCCTCACTAGACCTCCGATTGAGGTGATTCTTAGACCAAGAGATTCCTAAGACATGTATCTTTATATACATAATAATTTTGTACCATTTGAACTAGTGAAGGTTCGGGTTGAAGAGTATAATTGGAGTATGTGCACTTAGGATATCTTGAGTTGTAGAGCTCCAATTGAGGTGATTCTTGATTCAAAAGAAACTATAGACTTAGAGCTATGATTTCTTTGAAGAAGTCAAATTGAAATTCAGGATTTAAGATTTCTAAATTTTGCTCACAAATAGGAGATATGAGTTTGAGTATGACGATTAATTGGTATGGGCACGCCATTGAACAAATGTGAGGAAATTTTTGGGACGTTATGAGAATAAGAATAAAGATGAACCGATGATGGTTTGTGAGGGTTAATTGAAATAACCCTATCGGGTGCCATGTGCAAGTCTTATGGTTATGGTATTGGGACCGATCGTTGGGCTTCGGAAACGGGGCCCAGTATCTTATGGTATCAAAGCAAGAAAATAAAGGAATGATAGTTAAGGTCTAATTCGTTTATGATGAGTTGAGTTCCAAAATCGGGATCCAACATCTTGTGGTATGACATTTGGAGCAATCGTTGGGCTTCAGAAACGGGACCTAGCAAGTTGACTCTCTTAATTTTGAGTATAATTTGAAATTTTATCGAACCAAATTTTACCATTATTTTTAAATTGAATTTAAACAAAACTAAATTGAAATATTTTTTTAATATTCATAAATATAATAATTAATAAGATATAAAATAAAATTAAGTAGTTAGACTTTTTACGAGCTGAGATTGTGAAGATCCTGCAATATCCTAAGAAACTTGAACTGGCTTTGTATCATCAAATGGTTGCCCCTTCGCAAGTTCAACGAGCCATGACATAAGAAATACTCGTATTGTGTTTTTGATGTGCCAAAATAGAGATTATTTAATTTAGCAATAAATAATGTCTTTAAATCTCAAGAATTTATGAGTTTAAATATCATAATATATTAACTAGAACTAATTGGGCTTAGATTACACATGAAATCCTTTATTCTAATTATGATGTTCCAACTCTTACATAAATATATAAATGAGATTTAGTGCCTTTTTAGTTGAACTTTTGGAAGGTAAATAAATACTTTTTTTAATTGCAATTTTTTTAAAAAATGTGTTTTTGACTATAAAATAAAAAATATTTTTTATTATATATATAGTTTTTGGCAGTTAAAATACAACTTTTTAAGAAGATCAAATTTGGAGCTTCTAAAAAAAGTACTTTTTAAGGTAAAATTTTTAGATCAATTAATGAGCCTATCTTTTAGTCATTTTTGTCCTTATATTTTACATATAATTTCCACAATATTTACAAAACTCATATTCACGTTTATTTTGAGATTTATATAATATTATTTGACTTATATATATATATTTTTAATATTAGTTTTACTTATCTTATAATCTATATAAAAGATTTGGTTAAGTATATTTTTATTTATGTTTCGTATAGTTTAAAATTATATAATAATTAATATACTACGCTTTGCATATTGTTTAATATATTTTAAATACTATTTATATGCATAAATAATATTTATTTCAAAATAAAATATAGTTAAAATTAAAAGTATTTTTTATTTTTATATTGCCAAACAGTTTATTGTGTAAAGCTCTTTTAAAACAGTTCTTTTTTAAATGACAGTCAAATAGTTAATTCATTTGTTATAAAAGCTTTTTTTGGAAAAATTTTAGTGTCAAAAACTTTAATAATATAAGCTCATCCAAACAAATACTTAATAATAATAAAATATGATAAAAACCAGCAACTAAAACAGGAATCTGATCCTGCCAGATTATGTTAACACATCTTAAAAAAAAAACATAAAACTAAAACAAATCCCTGAGAAGCGGCCCACGCCGAGGGGCCTTGCCTTAGCAGCCTCGCTTTTCCAAAAAGCGCGATGAATTAAAGAAAAAGGTTCACTCTTTTGGGTTTTGACGAGTGGAATTTAGGCAAACCATTTACATCTGGAAGAAAGTGTATGCCAAATCCCTTAACACAAAAAAGAAGATAAAAGAAGAGAATGTTTAACGTAATCAAGACAACGCAAAAGAGAAAAGAAAAAGAAAAAGAAAAAAGAAAAGGTCAAAACATGCGAGGACTAATGGGTAAATACAAAACATAATTTTGTGGCAAAAAAAATTAAATACATTTTTTTATTAAAAATTCGTGAATAATTCAAAAATTTTAGGTTTTTGATATTTAGAAATTGAGTTATTTATCTTTTGTTTCATATTAAATTTGGTAATTTATTTATTGTCATTAATTTTTAAATTAAAACAAGAATTTATAATTTAAATTAAAACAAAAAACTTGTGTATTCACAAAATTGTTAAAATAATACTTCTAAATAAGACATCTAAACTATTAAAAAACTCAATAGGTTCGGCCTTAAAAACTTTGAGTTGTTTTTTTTGAAGAAAAGATAATATAATTAATAACGACGAGAATAAATCTCGAACAACACATCAGGCAGATCAACCCATAAGTAAAACCTGCCATGGCAAATAGAGTCACGCGCTAGCAAGTGAGCACACCTATTGTCTTGACGCCGAATCCAAAAAACTTGAATATCCGGTCGAGAAACAAGAATGACTTTACAATCAGACACTAGCAAACTAAAAGCTGAATGATCCTCACACGAGGAATGAATTGCGAAATATAATGACTGGCAATCAGTAAAAACGCAACCAAGATCAAGTAAAGAATCGGAAGCAAAGAGTAAACAATGCCGCAAAGCAAAGGCCTCCGTCATTTTTTGTTTTATTTTAATAATTGTTGTGGTAAAAAAGTTGACTAATTTATTAATAAATCAGTTAATTTTTATAAATTAATAAATTATTATAAATTAATTTTTTTTTAAATTAAAGTTTAAATTCTTCTAAAGTATTTGAATAAAACATTAAAAGAATTTGAATCAATTAAAAACTTGTTATTAAAACATTAAAAGTATTTGAATAAATTATTAATAATAAATAATAAATAATACAACACAAGCAATAATTTTATTATTAAAAATGTATATTTAAAAACGAATATTTAAAAGGACAATGATTGTTAAAAGGAAATCAGTGTGTGGAAAATGTCTCCACTCTCCCTTGAGCCCCTCCTCTATCTCTGTCCATATAAAAGTAATACACGCGCCATCACGCGCCATTCCCTCCATGTCCATCTCTACTGTAGGAAACATCAAAGCGCCTAAATAAAACCGCCTTCTTCTCGCTTCCATTCCTTTCTCCTCGGCTTTTTTTTGGTTATATAATCGAAGAAATAGAGTCCAAAACGCATCGCACAGTTTCACAACTCCTATTTCATGCAATTCTCACTCTGGAATGGGACTCTAAGGCATGGCTCACTGGCCAAATCTGGACCGACCCATCTCGCACTTTCACTTCCATTTCATCCATTTCTCTTCACCCTGTCTATATAAGCTCTGTTATCTTCCTTGTTCATGATTGCAGTTTGGGGCTTACTCTTTGCCAGTCACTGTTGAACCGTTTTGTTTCTCTCTTTCTCTTCATTATTTGTTTCTTTTACTCTGTTTAATTTCATCTCACGAAAACCCATTTGGGCATTTGATGAGGAGCATGCGGCTTTTGAACGAGGTAAACTGGGTTTTCTTTCTTTCTTTTCTTTTTTTTTTCTTGGAAACGATTTCTTCCGTTTCTTTGGTTGTTTGGTAATGATCTGTGTCGTGTCTTTTCAATCTGTGACGTTGGTTTTGTTTATTGACGTTTACGGTTTTTAGTCTAGTAGGGGTTTTTGTTGATGTTTGATTGATGGGTTACCCACGCCTAATCTCTGTATCTCTCTTAACATTTCGTTTTTTTGACCCAGAGAGCTTTTTTTTCCATTTCATGTTTAGGGTTATGAACCTTCGCGGAAATTGTTTACAGAGGGAAGGAACACAAGTTTGGTTTGAAATCAGAAGGGGAATGTTTTGTTTCGGTTCCGTCAAATGAGAAATTTCCTTTTGCTGTTGTTTTCAGGGACTTAGTTTTCGTAAAAGTTATCACGTTTGAAGCAACAATTTAGTGAAAAATGTAGTTTTACAGAACTCTGCAATTCCGAGACGTTAATTTTTATTCCTTTATATTGTTTCTTGATTCATGTATCTGATGCTTGACGAGTCCCTTGAATCGATTTGCTTCTTCTGGGTATGCATTTAATCTGTCGCCTGGTAGAATCGTTGTTTCAGATTGACTTCTTTGGTTTATAGTAATACTATCATAACCTGACCAGAGAAACTGAGTAGTTTCATGTGGGGTTAGATATTGTTCTAAGGTTATTAATTAATTTCCATGTATGCTTATGTAAGATCTATTCTTCCAGTTTGGATTATTTTCTCAATTTCAGGAATGGAACTATCTTCTGATGTTTGTTTGCCTCTATTATCTAAAATTTTGCAACTTCGATGCTAATTTTTCGTGGGACTGTTAGTAGTTTCGTAATCTTTGGAGACCCATAGGTGGAGTAACTACTAATAGGTTTATTGCACGAAGAAAAAATTCTAATCCGAACTTCTTGGAACTTTGCGTATATCATTTGTTTATGAATTCTAGACATGGTTCTTACTTAAAATGTTTGATTACTACTCATTGCTGAGGATACATATGGATCAGTTTGGTTTGAGAAATGAAGGTGAATACTTGGTATTAGTATCTTCCTCAGTGGTATATTTTTCTTTTAACGTTTTATCATTGTGCATGAATAGTCGGCAGTAAGTCTGAGCGTTTGTATCCCTTTATTCATGGATTCGCCTATTGGTATAATTCTGGTTTGCTGGAGTTGATATGTACTTAAATTTACACGTTCGACTTCCATATTTATATGCTGTGAAGGTATCGTTCGTTCTTTAATTGTTGTACGTGTGTATATTTGTGACAGGACATGTATCCTAGTTCTTTTCTTCTTTGAGTGTTTGATTTCTACTATTGCACATATCTACATCATGAAGGGAGAATCATCGTGGATCAGTGATTGCTTTAGTGACATGGCAAGGGATATTGTGCAGTTTGATCCACTTTCTGAACTTAGTGATGACGGGAAGAAGGATCTTGATGTGGTTTCAGTGGATTTGATTTTACCTGATGATCTACTGGAACGAATCCTAGCCTATCTCCCTGTTGCTAGCATCTTTAGAGCAGGTTCTGTGTGTAAAAGATGGCATGAGATTATTGATTCAAAGAGGTTTCTGTGGAACTTTGCCCGTGTTCTTTCACAAAAACCTTGGTATTTTATGTTTACAAGCTCTGATGAACCGGCTGGTTATGCCTATGACCCAATTCTTCGGAAGTGGTACAGCATTGATCTCCCTTGTATCAGGACGTCTAATTGGTTCATTGCTTCATCATTTGGGCTGGTCTGTTTTATGGATAATGACAGCAGAAGTGAGTTGTATGTCTGCAACCCAATCACCAAATGCTACCGGCAGCTTCAGGAGCCCCCAGGTTTAAAATTTTCTGATTACAGTGCACTTGCAATTTCAGCAAATAGGGCATCCCATGGCTATTCTATCACTATAGTGAAGTCAAAGCAAGTCCCTGGAAACTTTTTCCAGTGGGATCTGTCTATCCACACATATGACTCTGAATCAAGGGAGTGGGTTGCTTCTTGGACAGAGGTTCTTACAGGCTGGAGAGGTGGAGATGAGAGTGTGATATGCGATGGAGTATTGTACTTCCTTATTTACTCAATGGGTGGAAGTGCACCGGAAAATCGTCACGGTCTAATTTCCTATAATCTTTCTGGCAGATCTAATGGTTTGTTGATAAAGAGTTTTATTCCAGTTCCTTGCTCTCTCACCTGTGGTCGTCTTATGAATTTGAAGGAGAAATTGGTAATGGTGGGAGGAATTGGGAAGCCAGACCGACCTGACATAATTAAAGGGATTGGCATCTGGATTCTAAATGGTAAGGAGTGGGATGAGGTTGCCCGAATGCCTCACAAGTTTTTTCAAGGATTTGGGGAATTTGATGATGTTTTTGCAAGCAGTGGTACAGATGATCTGATATATATACAGAGCTATGGTGCTCCATCGCTTCTGGTTTTTGACATGAACCAGAAACAATGGAAATGGTCACAAAAGTGTCCAGTGACTAAAAGGTTCCCGCTTCAGCTTTTTACTGGGTTTTGCTTTGAGCCTAGGCTTGAGATAGCTCCTTAGATTGTTTCTTGTTGAATTAGATGTGGTGTTGTTGACAAATCTGTCTGAAGTTCCCACATTTTTCTTATGTTTTCTTGTTATTTTGTGAAATCTATTTGCTGAAAATTTTACAGGAAAATGTACCAGAAGATAAAGATATGCTATTTATGAAAAGGGAATATCATTCTTTGCATTGTCTACTACACTTCCTAGTTTTGTCAATTAATGTGGAGAGCTTAACCCCCAGAAAATGATTAACAAAAGTCACATTGCTGGTAGTCAGGATGTGGCTCATAACTCTCTCACCATTGCACACGCCAATTTTCTTAGTTCAATTCATTAACTTGTACAAGCAGAAGAATTGGTGTCTTACTCTCAGGGAAGGTAAACAAGGAATCAATTGTGTTCCTTCTTTTGGAATTGTGAACACAACAAAACAAGAAATTGTGAACGTTTGCTAAGGTTTCACATGAGGGATTTTTTGGTGCAATGATGCAGTCCTTGTCCTTGTGAGTTGTTTGTTAATTAATTTTGTGTCGGCCTAAGCTTTTTCTCCAATCGAGCGTGTTTAGATGATAGGTTGAGTTCTTACAATGGGCTGGTTTAAGTCGGATTACTGCAATTCATACCTGTGGTAGTCAACAGAAATGGGAGTGAATAAGTAAAGCCCTTTAACCAAAACACAAGTCCAGGGTCAACTTAAATTGGCCACGAGAAGTAGGAAGCTCTGAAGTCTGGAGGAGACAAACAAATCCCATATTTCGGCGAATAGGACAGAGACAACAAGACAGGTTAAAGACGAACCAGAAGGCAGTATGCTGTTTCTGTCCCCCCTAATAATTAGCTGTCTTATTTCTGTTGCTCCTTTGAATCAACGATGCTTTTGAGAGCTGTACGAGTGAAAAAAAGAAAAAAGTTTTGGGATTTCAGAGAGCATTTATAGACAGCCGTGTCCTTGGATTACTCTTAACTAAGATCAGAAGACGTGATACTATACAGGGCAAGTGGTCCAGTTCTTCAGTTTCAGCGGTCCAGACGATATCAAGCATCTAGATGGGGAATTCTCGATTTACTGCTCAATCACCCCTTTTGGTGTAATAAATCCAAGGTATGATTGAAAATAGAAGCTGACACAAAGCAAAATACAGCTTCGAAAGAACCAAGAAAGCGGATCCTTGTTATACCACTAGCCGGCAGTCCAGGCACCAGAGGTCATGGACCACAAGTTTTGACTGGCTTGTCTCTGACATTCTTTGTTTAGACAATACGCATTAGCTCTGGCTAACTCTGTCTAAACAGAGGAAAACAGTAAACAAAGAGTTGCACTTGAACAAGGTCAATTCACTTGAACTTGTGTGATCCTCCTCGTTCTTGGAACCTGCAACTGGACTGGTTTTCGTAAGTGGGTTTTACGGGTGTCATTCTGTCCGATACTGCACGAAGAGTAAAAGACAGTAAAATAACGTAGGTAACACGTTTGTCGGTGAACTCAGAGAAAAATAATCAGAACGGCCTTCCTTTTTTTTTCCCCCATCGTAATAATCATAACATCATTTTTGTTTTGACTTTGAGGCACGTTTGTGTATAATCATGACTGGTACTGTTATTGAGTTCGATTTTCTGCATGTTTCCAACTAATCCATGAAGCAGAAACGTGTTTAGTGGGCAAAAAGTTCGGAACTTTACTGCTTTCGATAACCCTATTCTTTTACCATGCAAGCCAAGGTCCAAGTCGTATGTGCCAGCCCAGGCTTGTAGAGCTTAGGTGGCTATACACTAGGAGGTTGAACTCTTGAAGATGTGATTAATTAACATGAAAAATGGAGAAGACCACAAACCAAATGTACCAGATAAAGATTAAAAAAATGGTGAGACAGCAACTTGACGAAGAAATTAAAAGATCAGTTTTTGAACTAAGTGCAGAAACTTAAGCAAGGAAAGATGGACACTTCAGAGTAGAATGAGTGAAACAGATAGCTAGTAATTCAGTGTTCGACGTTCAGAGAAAGAAATGGAAAGAAAAGGAAAAGGTGTGGAGAGAGAGGAAAAGAGAAAAGAGAAAAGAGGAAATGTTAGAGGGTAAAATAAAGTTGAAGATAGGGATGATTTTGGTGGGGAAGAGAAGAGGCCCATCTACGCCATCACATGGTTGGAGGCTTCAATTTCCTTCCCCAATTTACGACAACCCTACCACCACCAACAACAATACAAACACTAGCAAACCTGTTCAAGAGTTTGTCAGTGCTGAAACTACTCTTTCTGCTAGAAAACTTTGTGCCAACCTCTGGGAATTTCAGCCCCATTTTCACTCTTCAGAGCCTAAAATGAGCAACAACTTTGAAAGAGGCCGTCGTCGTCACCACAAGGACAAGAAGAGCGTTCCTTATGAACAGGTTTGCTTGTCTTGTTTGTTTTCTCTATTACTGAAAAATGACAGTGTGGTTAATGAACTTGGTAAGGTAGAGAAGTTGGTCTGAATGTTTGAATGTCTGATGGAATTTGGGATCTTACCAATTCTTGTCACTGCCACTTTAGTTAGTTTAGGTTGGATTATGCATGTTGGTTCTTATCAGTTTTTGGTTTGTTTGTGTTGTGCTCTAACTGGTGCCTCGTGATCCTAAAATGGACATCTCTCACTTTTCCCTTTTCTACCCAACAACTGAAATTTTTAGTTCTTATGAGTGAATTTATGTAGTTTAATGACGATATTGTATTGGTTTTCATGTCTCTGTGGTTCTTCTGTTTCTTTTCTTTTAAATTTTATTATGTGTTCTGACTTCTGAGTGCATTTTGTATCTTCATAAGGAGTTTCAGTGCCCACAATCCACATCTCTGTGCTACTTATGTCTAACCTAAGTTCATAACTTGCTCAACTCTCTCAAAGTATGCACTAGAATAGCATAAAATTGTGAGCATTTGCAGAGGAGGGGGTGCAGGGATGGAGGTAGGGAAGAGGGGATTCTTTTCAGAACAGAGCATTATAGGAAATATTTGCTGCTGTGTAGTTCCCTTTGTATATCCGATGAATGTTGTTGAAGTTATAAACGATTTGATTTTCAAATTTGTAGCTTTGATAACGTTTTAAACTGATTGATTTTTAACAATAAAGATTATTAAAGTAGATCGAACTAGAAAATTAAAAACCGAATAAAAAAGTTGGCAGGTTAAAAGTTTTCACAGTTGAATCGATAGAACCGATTCGGTTTTATAATCATTGGCTTTAAGTGTTCTTTGAAAGATTTCATACTTGGACATTCTCAGCCAGCAAGTGCAAGTACCTTGAGGAGAGAGATCGTGACATCGTTAACAGATCACCGTCATTCGATTGAAAAACACAGTCGTGCGTTAAAGCCTCTATCTCCTAGTTATGGTAGCTCTATGGAGGTAACTCTCATCATCCTTCAAAACCCTTGCCAAGTTGTCTGCAGCTGTGGACATGTGTATGAAATTAACAGAAATTAGAAGGATTTCCAGGTTCTGTTGAAACTGAAAAGGAATGTGGATCAGAGGGTGAATTTTAGTGAATTTTAATTGTTTTATGCATCAATCATTGGCAGGGTAGAAGTAGAACTCCTCTAGAGGTTGCAAATTAAAGAGTTCATCTTCCTCTTTTATTTTCTCGATTCACAAGCATAACAGGATCAAGGAACCAAAGATGCATTTGGGTTGACTTACTAGCCTAGGAAATCGGTTTAGTTCATAGCTGTTCTTATGTTGTTTTATGTTTAGATGACAGATTTTAATACCTTGTCTCACAGGTTGAGCCGTATAAACCTATAGTTACTCCTTCTAGCTCTTTGGATTTGAATGGCCGAATGGGAGAGTCGAGTTTTAGCCTTAAGACATCAACAGAATTACTGAAGGTGCTCAACCGGATTTGGAGTCTTGAAGAGCAACAACTATCGAACATATCACTGCTAAAAGCTTTAAAAATGGAACTAGATCGTTCCCAATCACAGGTAAAACAGTTACGGAAGGAGAAACAGAAAGGCAGGCAAGAAATGGAGGACTTGATTAGGCAAGTTGCAGAGGAAAAAGCTTATAGGAAGAACAAGGAGCAGGATCATATCAAAGCTGCAATTCAGTCAGTTGAAGAAGAGTTAGAAGATGAGAAGAAGTTGAGGAAGCACTCGGAGAATCTGCACCGGAAGCTAGCACGAGAGCTTTCCGAGCTGAAATTTTCTTTTTCTGATGCTTTGAAAGAACTTGAGATAGAAAGGAAGGCGCGATTTTTATTGGAAAATTTGTGTGATGAGTTTGCTAAGGGGGTAAAAGAATACGAACAAGAGGTACGTTTACTATGTCACAAATATGAGGTTGAACCTGAGGGTAGGGGAAAACCTGATCGGTTGATTCTCCATATTTCAGAGGCATGGCTTGATGAGAGGATGCAAATGAAACTTGTAGGAAATCAAAATGATCTTACAGGAAAGATTCCTATTGTGGACAAATTAAGCCTGGATATAAAAACCTTTCTTGAAGCTAAACATTCTGCTAATTTTGAGGCTATAAGTGCTCCTCAAGATGCAGCTGATGAAGAGGAATCCCCTGAAAGTGATTCTAGCTGCTTTAGACTAAGCAATGGTGTAGGCATAAAACTAAACACTGGAAGCTCTGAAAAGCAAACAACTGGATCAAGAGAAAAAGCTAAAGTTTGTGACAAGACGAGGAGATACAATTCGGAACAGAGTGAATCAAGAGGATTAAACCAAGCAGGGAATGCAGGAACATCAGATACTGCTCAGAAAAGTCTACATGATAGAAAATCTAAACGGGTAGGGAACCCTCGATTCAACTCGAATAATGTCCATGATAATCTTGCCAGGAATCATTCATTGTCTTCTGAAGGTGAAGGTGATAAAATTCATCCTGAAGGCGCTTTACAAGAAGAAGCTTGTGTTAAGCCTGTATTTCCAGGACATGCTAGTCCAGTAAAACAGTGGAAGTCGAAGTTGGCGTCCCCAGAATTTGAAAAGACTGAATCTTCTCTGAAATTTCCCAAAGGCTTGAAGGAAAACACATTGAAAGCAAAACTGCTTGAGGCAAGGATGGATGGTCAAAAGTCTCGTTCAAGAGCTTCTAAAGCTCTTCATTAGGCTGACGAGAAGGGTACAATTAGCTTTGTGTTAAGTACTTAAATAGTTCAGCAGCAGCCAAGGTATTTCTCTTCTGAAATATGTTGTAATTCCTCCCATAAATTTTGGAAACATGTTTATAGATTGAAAATGTATTGGTGTATAGACAAGCAACATAATGAGTTCGAATTTTCCATCAAATATTAAAAAATGTTAATGGAAAGCAATGCACATGAATCGAAGTTTATCAGATTCATGAGTTTCAGGTTCATATAATGAATAAACAAAATTTGAATCAAAATGTCATAGTTCATTTACAAGTTTTGAAATAAGTTTGTAACTTAAACATTAAAACGGTTGGCCCCTAAGGATGGTCAAGTTGGTGGAATGGGAAGTTATGAGGTCAAAAAGTTCTGTGTTTAAATCTTCTTACCTACGCTCTTTCTATCAAGTCTGTCGTACAGGGTTTATCTAGTGTGGAGTATCCGGTTGGCTTGATTTGTAGGCTATTACGTCAATCCGGATATTTACTCAGTGCACATCCAAAAGATAGCGATTGTGAGTTTTTTCGTTTCCAAAAAAATGTTAGCCAATGTTTACAAACTAATACAACTCGAATTCTAACATTTTGAAAGTTTAGAATGAATCATAACGTTTTAAAAACATTACAACATATTTGAAGTGGATGAAAAATTTGATGGGTTAATTTTTTATCCATTAAATATCACATCAATGTTGATTTAAAATTATTTTATTTTAAAAATAAAAATAAGTCTCATTATTATATAATTAATATTTTAATTAATAAGAAAGTCACTTTCTATTAAAAAATAAAAAAATAATGTTATGTTAGTATTGACATGCTATTTAATTGACAGAAAGTTAATCTAGTGAAAATTTTCAACTACATAGAATTTGTTTTGAACGTTTTGAAATTATTAGAGCTCAATTTATAGCTTCAAAATCTTAGAGTTCAAATTGTAATTTTTTTAAAAAAACTGTGCTTCAAGTTTGAGGATTCAGTTTGACCCAAAGCTTGAGATCAGAATTAGATCAAATCTTTTAATCGAACTCAAATATAAAAAAAGTGCATTAAATGTTTATAACATAATACAATTTAGTGTTTAAATTAAATCATGACATTTTTAAAAAAGTTCAAACTAGATTCTAAGTGAACGAAAAATTTGATGGGGTTAATTTTCTACCAGTTAAATGTTACATCAACAATATTATTATTATTATATTTTAAATAAAAGTTAGCCTCATTTCTCCCTAAGTTTTTTTAAATTAACCAAAAATTAGGCTCTACTGTCACATTGCGGTGGATATCCATTTTACATTAAAAAATAAAAAATGACATGTCAGCATTGACACTAAATATGACAATTTAGCTCGTCTTAGTCTTGCCCAGTCTAACATGATTTGACATGAAATTAACAGGTCTAATCCAGTTTGATTGAGCTCAGACTTTTTTTGAAAATTTTCAAAGTATTCTAAACTCAATAAGCTCGAATCCAAAAATTATAAAAAAATGATGTCAGTTTTGAGTAAACAGTAAAACCTGAATATTATTGAGACCTGAAAAATTATTATTTTATACGGAGTTATTAATTTATCGATAAATGAATATTTTATTAATTTATTGATAAATTAATATTTATTAATTTATAGAATAATTTTTAT
>JANZLC010000004.1:3129632-3146738 GCA_026413385.1 Erythroxylum gracilipes
AAATATAATTCATTCATTAATTAAAATACAATTCATTTTGTAATTAATTAATTACAATATTTTTTATAAACCAACCACTATCAATGGTAATCATTCCTTCATTTTAACCAACCATTATAATTATAATGATTATATTCATTCTCATTCCTCACTATATTCATTCTCGTTACCTTATTTGAACCAAGCCCCCCATGATAGTCTAACTTTTTATCTTTTAATTTTTTTATTAATAAATCAGACAGCACACAACATTTCCTTTTCATGTCTAGGCTGAGTACATCTTAATGCAAAATGTTTCTTTGCTTTAACGAGCTCCTGGTAGCCATTAAACCATAGTTTCTTTGATTGGACATCAGAAGTTGCGACCTAAAACTGCAATTTATTCACCTTGACAATGCACATAAAATTACAGTGATGAACAGGGTTACATGTCCTATTGTACATCAGGGATGCAATTACCAAAAAGAGCAAAACAGTTCTAAGTTTCAACAGAGGATAGAACTAGGTCCTTAAAGACTAGATGTAGAATCCCCGTGTGAAAATGGAGGAGAAGCTTTGCCTACCATACATTAGGGGCTTATTCACTTCCTGCAATCTTTTTCTTCAGTTCTTCTATATCTGTGGCAAGTTCTTTTCTGCTCGACTGTACAAGGGATACATTATTGGTTAGTGATACATTTGTCAGATATAATTGCTAACTTATCTAAAAATTCTTTTATCTAGAACTACTATTGCTGCTGATCTCAAAATTTCATATGTATCCTTTTTTATTTTTATGACGTTTGCAGGTCTTTTACTTGAAAATGATTCAAGTTGACACTGTAGCTGCATCCGTTATTGTGGCAATTGTAGATGATGCAGACGTTGTGATAACGGAGCTGACTACAATCACAACATTTTGTCTGAAATTGCGGATGCAGCAATTTGAAACTACAATATGATCAAGCAAGCACAGATCAAGTATGAAAGAGCAGGACCTGGTAGCAGAAGAATCCCATTTCTTACCTTGAAGAGAAGGTATCTGTAGACAAACCAACCAGTGTAACCAAGGCCAACCAACTCCATGATCTTTGGAAGCTGACAAAAGATACAAAATCAGTCAATTTTGGAGACAGGAAAAGGCACAACTCACAAGCATTTAGGTCCAGTTTGTATGGAGGAAGCCATCACCTACCAGAGGTACTGAGTTGATTGCAGTAACAACTGCTGATGTTAGCCAAACAGCAACTATTGCCCCACCTCCATATAGAAAAACAGTAGACTTGTTCTCAACTGCATCCCACTGGTTACAATAAAGCAAGCACTTTCAACTTTGATCTGAAGCTAAAGGGAAGTTAGAGACATGGATTAGTTCGTACCTTTTGCTTCAGGTCCTGAAAGATCTCATCAGCGTCAAATGCACTGGACTCTTGTGAAGCTCTGATCCGAAGAGAAGAGCATCTGCGGACATCTGAACGGAAAGCGAAACAAACAGGTTCAAGCATTGCTTGTGATTATAAGATAATGTAAGAACATAGAAGAGTACCTGAGACTTTTCTGATGGAAGATGGAAAGGGCTGTGAGAGTAAGCGAGTTGGGAGAAAGGGGAACGCGGAGCAGCGGACGGTGGAGGTGGTACCACGTAGCGGAATTGCTACTATGGAGAAGGATGCCGCCGCAGCCGCTGCATACGCCGTCGTTACTGCCATTAGATTCACCGTCACCGACGCTCTCTTCTACTTCGCTACTTATGCTTCTTCTTGCAGTATGATATTGCGTGTTTTAGAATATTGGTTGAGATGGTGACACGTGGAGGAAGCAAACTTCCTGATTGGTAGTTCCCCTATCAGAAATCTTCGTTTGAGGAGTATTCTGCCTCTCAAGTATGGGCTAAGATCCACTGGACTATCTATGATTTGGACTGCGTTTATCCGTAATTAACCCGTTCTCTAGGGCTTAGATTTAGGCCCGATAGGTTAGTAACGATTACACCTGACCCGGACCAAATAATATGGGTTTGGTCCAATGTCCTTTGAATTAAGAATAACCAAATCAGTCACTGCTTTGTTGGCGTTGTTTGTCCATAATTTCATAACGGGTTAACTGTAAAAATAAAAAATTAAAATTTACTTAATTTTGTAATGTTAGCAAGGATGGCAACTACAATCCGACTAACCCGAAGCTCAGCTATTATCATTTTGTTGACGAGAGTTGGGTCTTGGGTAGGGTTGAGTATTATTCGGGCCGGCCCGATTATCCGACCTGGCCCGAATTAATTCGGGTAATAAAAATTGAAAATTCGAGTAAATCGGACCAGGTAAATTCGGGTAAAGGGCAATTCGGGTTCGGGCCGAGTAAGATGGAAAAAATTTCGGGTTACCCGATTACCCGAATTAGGGTCCATTTTTGTCATTTTAGTAACTCTTCTCTCAGCATTATTCGGGCCGGCCCGATACCCGACCAACCCGAATTAATTCGGGTAATAAAAATGATAAATTCGAGTAAATCGGGCCGGGTAAGTTTGGGTAATTGAAAATTCGGGTTCGGATCGGGTAAGATAAAAAATTTTTGGGTAATTCGGGCCGGACCCGAACAGTGAAAATTCGGCCCAAATTACCCGAATGCTCACCCCTAATCTCGGGTAGGCTTTAGCCTAAGCAGCTCAAGTTTGGACTCAATTAAAAAAAAGTTGTTTTATGCTTTTTTAAAAAAAAATTGAAAGGACAAGCTCATGGTCAACTCATTGTCATCCTTAAATATTAGTTTAAATTTTAAAAAATAACAGTAAAATAGTTTAATTTTCAATTTTTAATAAAAAATATCAACATTAAATTTTTTATTAATGTGAATACCCTAGGAGTGGTTCACGTGACTGGTCAAAAAATCACCACCCTCATTAAAATGAGTCCAGATCCTCTGTCCAATATTATGGTGTCTTATTGTGTCCAATAAATCTCAGTCATTTATTTATGTGGGTCTCGCATTTGTCCCGCTTGAGTCCCGCAAAATAAATGACTGAGATTACATGAGACAGAATAAGACAGAGTAATATTGGACAGAGGATCTGGACTCCATTAAAATAGCTCATGTCCTCAAGGGCAAAAGGAGGAAACCTGGTCCGAAGAGATGCGACATCTTCCTATGAAGCATCAGCAGGAGAGAGACCTGCCCAATGTATTAAAGCTTGAGACTGGTGTTTAAACAAGAGATAATCAAGAACCGCCTGAGCAGAAGGGTGAATTTCACCTTGTGATAGAGTTGGTAGGGAAGGCTCAA
Source organism: Erythroxylum gracilipes (assembly GCA_026413385.1). Classification (NCBI taxonomy): domain Eukaryota; kingdom Viridiplantae; phylum Streptophyta; class Magnoliopsida; order Malpighiales; family Erythroxylaceae; genus Erythroxylum; species Erythroxylum gracilipes. The sequence goes on from JANZLC010000004.1 coordinate 3,132,888, forward strand.
TGGGGACAGAAGTGCCATGGAAGGGCTTAAGACATGATACATGAAAGACTAGGTAATTTGGAGGAGGGGGAAGCTCTAATTTATAAGCCACCATACCGATTTTAGCAAGAACTCGAAATGGCCCATAATACCAAAGGGCAAGTTTAGTATACCTTTGATTGGTTAAGCTAAGTTGGCGATGAGGGTGGAGCTTCAGGAGAACTAAATCCCCAATTTGGTAATCAACTGGGCGATGCTTGGAGTCATAGGTTGTTTTCATGCAGTTTTGAGCCTGAAGAAGACGATCCCGAAGATCTCGTAAGACCATATCCCTGGAGCGCAACTCCTGATCTACTGCTTCTAGTTTAGCTACACCTAGACAATAAGAAAGAATAATTAGGGGAAAGCCCATATACGACTTCGAATGTAGATTTAAGAGAGGAGTGGTAACTGGTGTTGTAGCAATATTCAGCCATGGCAACCATTGACACCACCTGCGAGGGCGATCGCTAGTAAAGCAGCGTAGATACATTCCTATTGTTCTGTTAACAATCTCCGTTTGACCATCACTTAGCGGATGGTATGCCGAGCTAAAAGCTAGTTTAGACCCATTCAAATGAAACAATTTAATCTAAAAAGAGCTAGTGAATGTACCATCCCAATCACTTACAATTGATTCAGGTAACCCATGAAGCTTAAAAATGCGAGCAAAGAAAAGACAAGCCACACTTACAGCTGAGTAAGGTTGGGAGAGGGAAAGGAGATGAGCATACTTAGAGAAACGATCAAAGACGCCCAGCAAAACATTTTTACCTTGTGAGGTGGGCAACCCTTCAACAAAATCCATGAAGACATCAGACCAAATCTACAAGGGAACAAACAAAGGTTGTAAAACCCAGTTGGATGCAAGTGTTCAGACGTGTTGCTGGCAGATACGACACTTCTATACGAAGGACTGAACGAAAGCTTTCATTCCCTGCTAATAGAAGTCAAGCCTGATGTAGTGAAGGGTTTTCTGATAACCTTCACGGGCACTGTCATGCACTGCTAGTAAGATCGTGGTAATAAGAGGAGAATTGTGTAGTAGGTAGACTCTGCTCATGAAAAGGATTAGGCCATTCTTGAACTCCCAGGGACCAATGGCTTCACCCTGTTGAATTCTTTGCACAAGTTGCTGCAGTTGCTCGGTTTGTTATGTTGGAAAGATTGATTCAAAGTTAAAAATAAAGTTTTTGTTTAAAGATAAAATATTTGTTAAAAGATAAAATTTTATCTATTAAGATAAAGTTGTTATCTAGTTAAGATTTAAACTTTTGAATTTAATTTGTTTGCGTAATCTTTATCTAGATATTAACTAAGTTTGTTATATCATTCTCTATATATTTAGGCTTTCCTGTTAATGTAAATGGAACCAATTAATAAAATGACCTCTTGCATCATCTCTTTTATATTCTACTTTATTTTAGTTAGTTTCTGATTCTAAAATTCCAACATGGTATCAGAGCTTTAGATCCTTGAAGGACCTATGAGTGATTAATGTTTTGTAAGTTTAAGAGAATCTTTTTTGAATTAGCTGAGAGAAGTGCTCAACAATGATAAGATGATGAGAAAGTGCATCATATAAATTTGAAGATGTAGATGAGAAAGTGCATCATACAAATTTGAAGACGGTGATGAGAAAGTGCATCATACAAATTTGAAGATGGTGATGAAAAAGTGCATCATACAAATTTAAAGATGGTGATGAGAAAGTGCATCATACAGTGAAGAGAAGTGCTTCACAAATAAGAAATTTGGAGAGATGCGCTCCATAGAGTTTGAATTTTCTTCAACTTTGAATCAAGGGAGAATGTTGGAAAGATTGATTCAAAGTTAAAAATGAAATTTTTGTTTAAAGATAAGATATTTGTTAAAAGTTAAAATTTTATCTATTAAGATAAAGTTATTATCTAGTTAAGATTTAAACTTTTGAATTTGATTTGTTTGCGTAATCTTTGTCTAGATATTAGCTAAGTTTGTTATTTCATTCTCTATATATTTAGGCCTTCATGTCAATGTAAATGGAACCAATTAATAAAATGACCACTTGCATTATCTCTTTTACACAACAATTCAAATTTTTTGGAGCACTTCTCTCCATCTTCATAATATTCTGTGAAGCTCTTCTCTTCACCAAGTGATGCACTTCTCATCATCTTGTTGATGCCCTTCTCACCAACCTACAATCATTGGAGCACGTCTCTCCAAAAACATCTTGGTGCACATCTCACCAACTCTCAAAAAAGAGTTTCTTCACCAACCAACTCCACCATATTTGCTTGCTCCTTTTTCAGTCTACAATTTTTCTATAGGTGTCCAAATTTTTTACAGTTGAAAGATTGAAGTTTTCCCTTATACCAACAATCTTTCTCTTCATGCCCCGGTTTCTTACAATGATCACATTGAGGAAATTTACCTTTTCCTTTTGACAATTTAGCTAGAAGAGCTCTTTCATCGATTTGCTTAGTTTCAACTTTCTGCATGGCCCTTCTTTACTCATGTGCCTGCAAAGCATTAATCAATTCAGATAAAGTTAAATCATTAATATCTCTTTAATCTTCAAGAGATGAAATTTTCACCTCAATTTTTTTGGGCAAACTTATGAAAATCTTTTCTACAATTTTGCTCTCGGATAAATCCTCCCCCAATAGCCGTATTTTGTTCACCAAAGTCATCAATCAATCAGAATATTCTTGTATGTTTTCATGTTCTTTCATGCTCAAAGCTACAAAATCTCTTTTGAGATTTAAAACTTACATCTTCATTCTTTCATTACTTTGATATAATTCTTTCAGCATACCCCAAGCAGTTTTAGTTGTTTCACAAGTCATAATTCTTGTGAAAACTGATTCTAAAACTGCAGAGAAAATAAGAGATAACACTCTTGGGGCTTTTGCTTCTTCTTCTTCATGAGCTCTTATTTGATTTATTGTTGGATTATTTCCCAAGGCTGATAATTCTCTTTCTTCTTCCACCCATTGCCATAAGTCGAGACCTCTTAAATGAGCTTTCATCTGGACAACCCATACTTGACAATTTTCACCATTGAAATTTAGGGGCAGGAGAGTAGCTGAATTGCTAGCATCCATTGGAAGAATTTTTTTTACTCAATGATTTTAGAATGTGAAACTAACTAAAATAAAATATAATAGAAAAGAGATAATGAAAGGATAATTTATTAATGAGTTACTCTTTACATTGACATGAAAGCCTAAGTATATAAAGAATGAAATGACAAACTTAGCTAATATCTAGATAAAACAAATCAAATTCAAAAGTTTAAATCCTAACTAGATAATAACTTTATCTTAATAGATAAAATTTTATTTTTAAACAAAGACTTCATTTTTAACTTTGAATCAATCTTTCCAACAGATTGGTGATTTCTAGCGACTTGTAAGCAGTAGAGATAGGAAGGCCACTATTATTATTAGGATTTAAAGTAAGTAGCATGATCCCACTTATTGAAAGCATGGCCAAAAAGCTGTACAAGAATAAATTTGTTGCAAAATGAGTGTATAGAGAATCCAGGCTCCTCCAAGAAGAATTGTTACCTCTATAGAAAGAACAACTGCATCCCGTATTTCTTAGCCTAATTGGTGGCACCAACATTCAGAGAACTAGATGATGAAAGAGTCTCAGATATAATTCTCTGGTCGTTCTAATGGATTCCAATCAAATTGAACGCAGAGACAGATCCTTGAGTCTCGTGAAATGTACTTGGACAGGATTGCAGAATTGACTCTGTAATTGGCCTTTGACAACTCCACCTGATCTGAAACTTGGCAAAATATGAAATAAACGATTAAAAAACGCTATTAAATTTAATCTTTTAGTCTACAGTTCTTCCTTACAGTTATAACTTCTCCTACGATTCATCCACACGCTTCACCTATTTTCCCAGTCCGCATAATACAGTAAAATTCGCTTTGTATGTAGATGCTTAAAAAATTTTCAAAAAGTTGGCAAGTTGTTTTACTCTTCCATAACATCAAGCATTTCTAGAAGACTGACATACAAGTCTAGGTGGTGCAAATTGTTTTTAAGCTGCTACTTGTTCAACTTTGTCAAGGGAGAAAACGTTGGAGAGCTAGCAACGAACGTACTAACTAATTGGGTTTTAAAATAAGATTCTCCAGTTATCTCGTGTTTATCTGTATCTGCAATCAAAAATTCTTTCCTCAGTTTTAAATCGTAATACATAAATGAATCTGATGATTAATATGGTATACTGCCACAGCTCAAGTGTTGCTCTCCAAGACGAAAATCCAAACATATTGAGACAAGTCCTTTGAGTTGCAAAACATTCAGATGCAAATCAAAAAATCGGCCTCCTAGCTTCACTTGCCAATCGTGCTCTTCTAATGTTAGAGCGTCGTTTCTTATAAACCATCCCACCGAACAGCAACAGGCTAGCTCCTGCCATTGATCCAATCACTATTCCTGCCTTCTGCCCACCATTCAGCGTACTTGATGATGAAGAGCTTTTCCCTTCTGGTGGCGCCCATACAACAGGTGGAGATGACGGAGGCAATGGCGATGGAGAGAACGGCTTAGCTGGAGAAGGTATGGACGACGGTGCACCATCATTATGTCCTGAAGAGGGAGCACCCTTGTAAGATGAAGATGGTGCATGTAAACTGGAGGGAGCACCGTTGTAAGATAAAGACGGTGCATAGAAACTAGAGGGAGCACCGTTGTAAGAAGAACCTGGTGCAGGCACGGTAAAGGGCCCAGGTGCACCTTCGGATTGTGACAATGGTGCACCGACGTTGTCCGATGTTGAAGGGGTGGATAAATTTGTGCAGAGAAGCCATAGGAGAAGCATGAAACATGGTCTGGAACGTATCGCCATGAGGACTGAAGATTTAAGCAGATTCAAGTGTCGTGGGCTTATGCGAAATTTCTGGAGTCAAAAAACTGCTGAAGATAGCTCATCAACGCTATAAATTTCTACACTTCCAGTAATTGATAAATAGATGCAAGGAAATCGTTGGCACAAGAAGTAAACACAGAACTTAGTATCTATCGTCATTTGTAGTGTGACAAATGTAGAACATTTAGTGGAGGCAGCAAAGCTATGCAGAAAAAAGCACAGACAACTTAGTACCAATCGCCATTTTGGTGTAAAATGTTGACATTTGAAAGATTAGAAAGAGAAATAATGCCGGCTAGCTTTTTGTCTATCTAATAATTCCAAGCAGAAAAATGATTGCAAGCGTTTTGACTTTGCTTTCCGTCCATTTACCTAGGCTATATACACAAATCACCTTTTAGCAAACAAGAGCACAGCAGAGGTGGCTGACATTGACGCACACCATAAACTAGGTAGCAACTAGTAGTTCAACTGGTAACTATTCCGTAATTTCTGAGGGAGATTTTAGTTGCTCATGTTGGAAAATAACAACATTAGCGGTGACGAAAACTACGCAAACATTATATGTGTATGAAAGTATATTCCAGTTCATGTCTTTTCCTTTCTGTTCTTTAGTTTTTACACTATCTCGTATGCTTACCAGTAATATATTCAACTTAACTTGAACGCTCTTTATCTAGAACAACCTACAACTCTTCTGAGCTACCATTCCTTGAAATGTATTATGAATCCGTAATGTCATGTTTAATCCACATTTCTAAATATCCTGCACTAACCTAAACTTCCTAGGTTCACCGGATGATAAATTATCTGCATTTATTCTACTAAGAAAATTTAACATAGTCCCCTTTGGAGAATAATGAATTGAAGCAATTTTCCAGATTTTAGGTCCGTCAAACGAATAAGGTATTGTATTATACACATACATAAGTCTCAGTCAAGAATTTTTTATGCATAATAGAATGCTAAGATGTACTTTGTTAGTTTATATACTACTGTCAATTTGTTTAATTAACCAACATGTAAGATAACCTTCATCGGATAAATATATTTTATAAATCAAATTATAAATTTATCATAATTACGATATTTATATTATATTTATGTATTATTTTAAAATTTTTTATAATCATTGTTCTATTAAAACTAAACATTAATAGAACATAAAGGCTAGCACACATTATATTTCTTCTTAATTTATAAAAGAAATAATTGATCTTATAGACTAAAGTATACTTATAGTTAAACAAATGTGCTAGCTTATTAAAAATAAGATCACTGAACTGACTTGATTATAAATATCCTAAATGGAATAATACTTCTGCGTCTATAGATTTCCTCATTATGATGATTATATAATTGATTCTTAAACTTCAGCTTACTATCGTATCTAATGTGAGGATTATTCTGTTTCGATTCTACTTATAACATATTCTATTTAAAGTAGTTCCGTACGTACTAATTAGACATAGTATGAACTATATGAAGATAGCTGAGTAAGTTAAAAAAGAATTCGTCATCCTAAAGTAGTTAGAAAGAATGCTCTATTATTTTTGATTAGAAATGATTCAAAAAATTATCTTGCCAAAGTGAATTGAGATTCGAAAAATGATATCTTTAAATATCAATTATAAACTAATTACTAATGAGTAAGAATGAATATGATTGCATTTAAATTAAGTAGACACTAATTTCATACTCTACGTTCAATTAAAATATTGAATGACTGAATGATTAAATTATATGCTATAATTATGCATAAATAGGTTAAGTTAAAACCATTTTGAATTTTTTAATATTTAGGTGGTTATAAACGTAGTGCCATTACAAAATTTTTCATTAAAAAATTAAGATAAATTTATATTAGATTTAATTTATATAATTTTAATTATGAATTATGATTATAATTTATAATCATTATCAATATGTTAAGAACCTAATCAGTCACACATAAATAACAGTTTAAAATAAAATCTTTAATTTAAATTAATTTTGACTTAATTTTGAAGCTTAAGAAACTTTAATAATCAAATATGAAATATTTCAGCTTGTTAAGATTAATTATATTAAGTTAGACTTCATTTATAATGAAAAGTTTAATTTTCATTGAAAAGAATCCCTATTGTCTTTTTCTATGAATAGGAAAAAAAATTTAGTCTTTTCCTCCCAAAAAGTGTTTGAATTCTTTTTCTCTACTTTTTTAATATCATAGAAGCTAGATATTTAAACAACTCATGGTTGACTACTTCAAAATAAACTTTGCAATAATTCAAATCAAGTATGTTTTAACCTTTTATTTTTTATTCATAGTTTTTGAGTTATTTAATTAAAGAGATTTGAATGAGACATTGTAAAATAATTTTTTTGGTACCTATGATTCGATCATAGGGTTAATTTTTCAATAGTAGTATCAAAGCTTCCTTTAGCTGATTATCTTGAAGAAGTTGTTTAATTATTATCGATTTGATATTTTTTTTAAAGACTAATGCAAAAGTTGCATGGGTTTAATTTTAGTAAAAAAGCCCAAATTAATCCTTGAACTTTTATGTTAGGTGCACAGATGTCCTTCATCTTTCAATTTTGCATAATTAACCTTAAACTTGTTTAAATTTTCTCATTGAACCCTTAATTTACTAGTTCCTAGTGTCTATGGTGCACACTCTACCCATTTGGAGTAGGATTCATTAAAAGGGAGACTTACAAGGGTATTTTATTAAGTTTAGCAACTACGAACAAATAACTCATCTCCATTATTACTCCTTCATTTTAGGCTAGCTTCCACTGTCTCTGTTTGAACTCTCTATATGGGTTTCAAGCTTCTTTTCTCTCTCTCAAATCTAGACTTTAGATTTGCCAACTTCCTCTCTCTTTACTGCCAATTGCCTTTATTTTAGCCAACAAAGATAAACTCTATCTAGGTTTTAAAGGTGATTAACCATTGATTCTTTTGTTCTCTTATACTCTTCAACTTTGAGTTAAGTGATGATTGATCTTTTCTTAACAATATATCTATAGTTACTATTCTCTTATGCTCGTCATATCTATAAAAAAGATTTTGTAAGCTAGTTATAACTTTTGTAGTGCCTCTACCTCTTTATAATCTTTGTAGGCTAGTTATAATCTTTGTAATGCCCTAAATTAATTTAACTTCATTATCTTGAATCATTAAAGTTGTTGTATGAAGTGGGAGATACACTGATATTTGATATTTGATATTTGATTGGTATACTTTTTTGTCAACTGTAATGAATGGTGAATCTTTCAAATCAACTAGAAAAAGTTATAGTGAAAAGCAATATGATGGGAAAGTTTTTCATCGACGTGGAAATTGAAACTATTTGGTGACTTTTTAGACCAACAACAATTGTAGAAGAAGATCTAATTGATACCTTAATTATGCGGTAGGTTAATTATTAATAATAAAATAGTTGATGTTTGATAAAGTTGTTACTATTTAATAATTAATAAACTTTGTTACTACGTTATTGTAGGAAGGATGTAATTCTTTTAGATGAGCAGATGAAGATTTTGGTGAACAAGAAAAATCTACTATAAATAAATTGAAAGTTGAGAATATAAGGTTGAAATTTGAGAACAACAAGTTAAAAGATGGTAAGTGGATGGAAAATGTGCATGAGCTACTCGGTGAATTAGCAAAAGCAAAAGCAGCACCAGTATATACAATATTTGAGGCAAGAAGAATGCAAAGGAAGATATTTTATTATAGAATATATACCATAATATTTGTAGATATATTTATAGCTATATTAATTGAAGAGTTAAAGAGTATGAACTTGATAAACTTTAGTTTTGTACCATGGTTATATTATTCACTCTTATGGTTATTTAAGCCTTATAAATCAAAAAGTTAATACAAAACTTCTTTTGTATACACAATATACAAGAAGATAATGTTTGCTAAGTTGGTAGAATTTGCCCATTTGTTTTAAATTTTAATTTATTGATTATAAAAATGAATGTGATGCACAAGGCATAATGTTAATCTAATTGGTGATACTATCCAACAACTATGTGTAGTTAGATTGAGATTGGATGAAAAAAACTGATTCATCATAAATGTTCCATCAATTAAATATGTTGATTATTAATTCTCTAAGTAATAAAAAGGTGATAAAAGAGAATAAAAGAGTAACTATAAGCATTTCTAGCATCCTTATCAAAATTTATCAAAAAAACTAGTGAATCATCTCAAAGAGGTTTGCATCATCTCAATCATATATGAAAGACAATTATAATAACAAATAAGTCCAATAACAACTTCCATTTTAACAAATTCATCTCGAAGTTTTAAGCTAATTCCAATAATAAGTAAGTATAATTTAACCAACACCATAATATAATAAGTAATTGCAAACTAAGTATAATACCAAACAACTTCCATTAAAACAAGTCTATAATGGAATAATTAATAGTTGAATTCATAACAATCTAACATAGAGTAATAACATAATTCATAACAAGTGTCAAATTGAATAAGTAATGGAATAAGTAATGAGTATAAGGGAGCATTAGCTTGAACTTGTAATTAACTTTTTGGATGAAGCTCTGAGATAGTAGTGCTTAATTTTTTAGAACTTATACAAATTGATTTATGTCCTTCTCTTTTATACAAATTTGACTTAATTTGAAGGTTAAATTCATAAGCTTTTTTCTCTTTATGTCCCTTTTATTACATAAGGTAGATGAAATGATGTTGTTCCCACCATTCCATTACTATCCTCTAGTTTGGAAGTTAATTTCAGCTTGAGAACTATATTTTGTAATAGTGGATCTTTTTGAGCTGTCTGGTTTCAATATTTGAACAAGTTTCCTTGATGTTTATATATGATAATAATAACAGTATTTAATGTTTATATAATATCAAATATTAATATAACATAGTTCTATATATAAGTTAGCTTACGTGGTACTCAATTAATAAGTATAATCCATATCCATCAACCCTTGTCCCTCTGACCTTACCTCTACCTCTTCCTTTCACTTTGTCTCTTTCTCTTTCTTTAACCATTGTTTTTATACTTTCTTGATCTTCATGTTTTCTTCTATCTAATCACTTCACACGCATGTATAATATATTTTGAAGTGTAATTTGTTGAATTTATAGATTAAACTCCTTCAATCTGTCTCTTATGTTAGTGCTAGATGATCTTATCACCTATAAATATTTTTCACACATTGAATGATTAATAAGAAACTAATAAAAAAAATTAATTTGAAAATTTTAAGGTTATTGCATTTTTACTTGATCTTTGGATATACATCTATCATCCACATTTGGTGCAACTCATTCTCCTTCTATGTCTAATACAATTACTTATTTTTGGTTGCTTAAGTTTTTCTTTATTTCTTTTTTAGGCCTACCAGGTATTATCCTTATGAAGGTGGCTCAATGAATTCACATTAAGGTTAAAATCTTTTCCTATCAAGTGACTCGAGGGAATACATGTAAGTTTGCATATAACTCTCCTTACTATAACATATGGTAATGTATTCATCTAGATTCCATAGCTATGGTAAGTGGCAACCATGGTATGAGAACATGGAATGTTGCCATATCCCAATATTTATAAGTACTAGTAAGACTGTTAATTCTCACATAACATCTATCTAATTTATGCTCAACTTCATATTATCAACTCCATTCCAATTAATAGAGCAACCAAAGCTTTCTCTTTTATGCTCCTCTAACACAATTAAAGCTCTTGGTCATATGTTATATTCCTATTTCTCCCAAAAATCACCATTTTTTATGCTTCCTCTTCATCACCTTCTTCCTAATATGCTCCAACAATGCAATAATAGGCTTCATCGTAGCTTCCACAATCCAACCACTAAAGGTCTCGCTCATAATATTATTCACTTAATCACCTTTAGTATTAATACGAAAATATGCTTTGCACCATCACTCCTTAGGATATTCTAATATATCTTTAACACAACCTGGTCTTAGTTTATTTTGAACATACAATTGACCATTGAAATTAGGGACAAAGGTTGCCTTGATTATCCTCTAAAACTAAAACTTTAGATCATCTTCATTCCATATTCATCTCTAATTAGCAAAAATATGTCTTCTATATATTTAACATTTAGCAAGAAAAATTTAATTGCATTAAGAATACCTTAAATAGACATAAAAACTAGTAAGAATAAACAATAGGATAAAATAGACAAACATATATAATTAACAATATAAGAAAATACCATTTGCATGTCAAACATTAATATAAAGCCACTTTCATCTCCAAGTTGTAGACTTGAAATTATAAGCTTTACAAACCACTTCCATGTTTTTGTACATTCAAAATTAATTGTACCTTAAAAAATAAGAAACATCTAACTGTATCTATCCCTTCCAATAGTAGCCAACAACTATTCTTTATGTAACCCTTTAAAGAAACATCTATCTAGTCATATTATTAGTTTACAAATTTTAATCCAACCCTTTTACAAGCATTCAAACAACTATAACATCTTTAAAAACAACTTTTAACAATTATTATTAGTTATTGTTTTAATTGACTATGTCATACCTAGGTTCTTGTTTTTCACCTCCTCACTGTACCTTAAAAGGTTAGTGAATTTGTTCATATGACACTTACGTATCATCTTGATGACAATAACCTTTGCTCTTTTACATGTGTCGAAACTCTCATATACTTTTTAACTCCTTCTATAATAAGGCCTTTAAGTTTGTAACCTTGATATTTGGTTATGACTCCATCATATCCTTATAGTGGCTTTTAACCCATTTGGATGTGATGAGCTACCTGATTCTAACGATTGTACAATTGTGCTTAAGTTCAAATCTCTTCATGATAAAATTGTTTTCATTTCTATTAATAATTGTAAAAGGTAACCAAGGGCATTGTGGTGTATACCTCTGTCTCACCCAAAACTTCTTTTTTTTTTTAAATTTTAAGCCCAAAATCTTTATAAGGGAGCATTTAGTAAATGTAGCACCCCACTCCCGCGATGACCCGAACCTGACATCGACGGTGATATCCGAGTCTATGCCCCGTAAGAGTGGCGCGCTAAAACACTCACTCAAAAATCGGTATAGTATATATTTTCTTATTATTTTCTTTGGGAATCACAACACAATATATGCAGAAATCGATACCCAACTTGGGCCCTCATTCATTCATAAACATTTTCACTTAACACAATTTTCAATAGCCATTTGGGCCCTTTCACAAATACAAAATACTTGAGTCAGTTTAAACCCCAAAGTTATACAAAATGATGCAAAATATACAATTCAATACAAAATTAAAGACATGCAATGCAGACGCGAACTGATCCTAACCCCTATCCTTCACTTGAAAGCTGTGGGTATACTACCGTTGGCCTAACAGGGTATTCTTCTGATCCTGAAAAATATTTACAAATTTTGTGTGAGTTTTGTAAACTCAATGAGTGACCATCATCGATGGCTCACCCAATCACATAATACATAATTCACACATGTCAAATGATTTCACATTTCACAGTATTTCATATTTCACATTCAATACACTTAATCATTCATATTATGCATATGCAATGCACATGAGACTCACTTTCCATTTATTACTTTGTTGTGATCGAGTGCCTTTTTCACAAGCTCATATCCCTTAGTGGATATCGAGCTAGCTCATATCCCTTAGTGGATATCGGGCTGTGTCAGATAATGTCCCATATCCTTTAGTGGATATCGGGTACATTTACAACTGAGCCTGAGGCTCTTATCACATATTGAGCTTTAAGCTCCTTTTTACTGGCGACTTCAATCACAACTGCCTTTATGTTTCATGCATTCATGGAATGGAATGCATCACTTACATTGTATGCACTTATTTGATCACATTCACTTATCATCGGATCGTAGTCCGACATTCAACATATAATTGAGCATTCACTTATCATCTTGCATGCAGTGCACATTCCAAAAACACTTAGTTCGTCATATTCACATACAATGAGCACTTCAATAATTCAGATCAATCACATTCATATACAAATTCATCATACAGAGAATTAATGTATACATAATTCAAATAAAGCAAACAATGAAGTGATACCATCTAGGTTTACTCACAGTATGCTCCAGATTAGCATTTGCTTTCAAAGTCTGGGAACGCTTGAATGTGAACACTTGACCTGCACAACCCATGTATGCAAAACACACATTTCACACTCATCAATGATTGCACACAGATAATAATTGGACTATGTACAATGCATACTTAATGACAATCCCAGGTATGTTTTAGAACACATTTTACGCTCATTCCCATTTCAAAATTTATATATGTCTAATTGAACTTAGACTTCCACTTCATTGTACATGATCATTTATAAATACTACTTTCAATCTTTTACTCTTTTCATATGTCTAGCTTATTCCTCAAGAACACTTGGTTAATTTATAACATAACTCAATTTCTTGTCATCTCTTTTCAATCTCACATGATCTCATAATATCCAATTCCCATTCATAACTTAGCAATTTAAACATATGTACACACTTAGGCACATTGCCCATTTACACAATAACCATAAATATAGTACCCACCTAGTTTGCTTGCAAACTCCAAGTTCAAAATTGTCTTTCCCCTTGTTCTTGGGTAGGATTCTCTTGGTTTCCTAAAACAAACTAAATCTCATTCAATAGGAATCCAATTAAAGATCCCACAATGCAAAATCACTAAATTTGATTCTAGAACATTCAAACCCAAGCATTTTCTAAACTCCATAAACTAGAATCCTTCCCAAAATCCAAAAGAGTCAAAAAGATCTTACCTTGAATCTTCACCAAATGAAGAGATCTTTAGCTCAAATGGAAGCTCTTTTCTTTCTCTTTCTTTTTCTCCTCTCGGCAACTTCAAAATCTTTCTTGAAAACCAAGGAGAGTTAAACCCTAGCTCAACTCTCTTCTTTTCTCTCAAACCACC
>JANZLC010000004.1:3172709-3192612 GCA_026413385.1 Erythroxylum gracilipes
GTATGTAACATGCATAAGATGATTTATATGTAACAAATAGGAGTTGAAAATCTGGAAAAGTGAATGAATAATTTTTGGAGTATGTTAGCTGTAACATTTCCACTGGATATGCATCTGTATTTTAGCCATATCTTGATTTGTAGACATCCAAATGGGATGATTTTAAGTTTAGATTAAACTAGAGACATATGGATATATTTTTTATGAAGAAATTGAATTTGAATCCTGTCTTTAAGAGTTTTAAAACTTAGCTTGAAGTTAAGTATAGTGTGCTGTCGCGGTTTGAGAACATCTTGTAGTATTTTGAGTATAACTTACAGAATACTAAACCAAACTGCATGCAATTTTTGTCATTAGAAACTTAAGACATAATGGAATATTTGTTTAGAAGAATGTATTGCTTAAATACCTCATTTTCTTTGTTAAAATGGCAATGCAAAATTGATCTGAAAATCTGTTTTAAGAAATGAATATGAGATCATCAGGTAGTACACGATCGTGCACAAGCACGGTCGTGACAGAGAGAAAACATCAGGGAGTTGCACAATCATGCACAAGCATGATCGTGACAGAGAGGAAACATCTAGGATTTGCACAATTTTCACAAGACAGAGACTAAACATCGGGGAGTTGCACGATCGTGGAAACATAGGGGTGACTTAGTCACAAGTCACCCCCACGCACACACGATTTCGACCGTTGTTATTTCTTCCATAGAACTTGCAAAAGAAGTGATGAAGAATCTTTACTCCATCTTTGCTACAAGGCCTCGCATATTTTATAAGAGTATCTTATCTTATGGTTACAAAAACGTAGCTTTTGCCCCATATGGAAAGTACGGGAGACAAATGAAGAAGCTTTATATTCTGGAGTTACTCAGCGGAAGACGTGTTCAGTTATTCAGATCAGTGAGGGAAGAAGAGATACTAAACTTAGTCAAAACCATTTCTTCCAAAGCAGAGTTGTCATCGATGATTAACCTGACTGAGATGGCAAATGACTTAACAACACATAACATCACTGCAAGAACAACCTTCTGTAAGATAAGGGAAAGGCAAGAAATCGTAAAGCTTGTTAAAGGCATAGTGGAGATGACATAAGGGTTCAGTTTTCTTGACGTTTTTCCTTCAATTAAGCCTTTGCATTTATCTAGAGAGAGATCCAAACTCCTAAGAGTGCAATGAGAAATAGATACCACATTTGAAAAGGTCATCAATGAATGTAGGATGAGGAAGAAATCGTCCATAGGACCTGACAGAGATTGCATTATCAATGCACTTTTAGAGGTTGAAGACCAAGGACCCGATTTGGTTTTATCATGAGAACCAAGAAATGTGAGAGATGTAAGGAAAGGAATAAGACTCTAGAGAAAACGAGAAATTAAACGGACTAAGAGTAAAGCGTAAAGAGGAAAAAATCGACATTAAAATAAAAACTACCAGCAGATTACGTTAAAATGCTCCTGTAGAGGAGCTTCTTCAAAATCAATTGGTTGGGTTGAATCAGCCAACCCAACCAGCTCATAACCAAACAACTCAAACAACTATTTTATAAAATCAACCAGCTGATTTGGGTCAATCAGCTATTTTTTGGTTGAATAGCCAACAACCAGATGGGCCTATATATATACAATGTATAAGAAATAAATAACAATCTTTAAAATAGCTAATTTGCATCTCCCTGTAACATATAAACCCTTAACTTTGGAATCTTTTTGAAAGTTTTTATAATAAAGAAATTTAATGTTTGTATATTAAAAAAAAATAAAAATATTGTACCTCACAACTTATAATCCTTTCAAATATTCATTTATTATTATTCGTAATGTTTATTTTATACGTGATAATTTAAAAATAATCTCTTTATTAGTTAGGAATAAGGTTAAATATTATTGTAGTCCTCCAAACTCCACGCGCTAATTGACTTTTTACTAAATTATTGTTGTTTTTCAAAATTTCAAGTTTAAATTTTTTATAATAAAAGTTTGTAATTATTATTTTTATGTACACTAAATTAAAATTGAAGTCTTAAAATGTATATTATACATAATTTAAAAAATGCACAATAACTTACAACCACTTGCTTGATATAAATTATTCAGCTAATTCAAATCCAAAATCTCCAACAAGCTACTTAAGCAGAACTGGTACCAAATCAACAACTCTTAAAAAATGAAATTATAAAGTTGTTGCCAACTCTGAGCCCCAAAAAGGCTCTATGAAGGGTTAGCATATCAAATCACTTATACAACCACCACATTTCACTTGCGCGATGTCATAGGTGGGGCCTACTTGGCACTTAACTATGGTTCCATTCTCACATTGTTTTTCTGAGATTTGAACTTGCGACGTGAGGCGACTCAGGCCGAAACCTGGTGGCTCTGATACTACTAAGCTCCCAAAAAAACCTTATGAAGGGTTAGCATACCAAATCACTTATACAACTATAATAAGGCTCAAATTAATTTTCACTTTTTGTTTAGCTTTGAGGATGCATTGAGTTAGGGACGACAATAGGTCAAGCGTGGGGGCAAGTTTGCCAAAAACTGAACTCAAATTAACCTTTGCTACCAGTGATTGGGTTCAGTCAGGCCTAAAATAACATACGCAAGCTTGAGTTGAATAAGACTAAAGGTAGCTCAACTCGACTCAGCTCAATTTTTTTAAATTAAAATTGAAAAATTTGATCGCAACAATTTCTAAAGACATATTTATTAAGTAATACCACAATTTACTTGGCTTTTGACCTTTTCTTAATGCAAAACTATTTAACTAGCTACTCAAACTTTGTAATGACAATAATAATGAGATATATAATCCATATATTATATTAAAAGAAAAAGAAAAACAAACAACCATATGTATTTTAATAAAGACTTAAATTCACATAATACTGCATTGTTTACATAGTCTCATTTATTTTTATTATTCTCATAGAAAAATCACTTAACAAATTCAAAGTAATTACTTGCATCTAAAAAGTGGTTCAGATCTCTTAAAAATTAAAATGGTTCAATGCCACCGTTCATAATTTACACAGGTTTGTAAAATTATGGAGACTCATTCAACAAACCTCTTCCGTAATTAACTACCTTAGATAGGAATATCAATAGGTCGGGATAATTAACCGTAATTTTTCTTAGGTTTCTCTTATTTTTTTCTTATAGTTTTTAAATACGATTTTTTTTTGTATTTTTTTACTGAAGCGTCTAGAAATTTCTTTTTAACATGTCCAAATCATCTATATAAACAACACATATGAATTTGTATTAATCGATTAATTACTAATGCTTCAATAAAAATCCTACAATTACAAAAATCGTTAGTGTATACGAAAAGGTGATCTAGTTTAATTTATTATTTGATCGTAAAAGCTGATATCGATTAAATATAAAATCCCAAAATTGAAATATAAAATGGCCTCTCTATTCAATTCATTAAAAATATTAAATATTAAATTAAAACATTTTTAATTTTTAATTCAATTTTAAATGATTAGCTTATTAAATAAAAATTTAAAATACATGATTTATAAATCATTGTATATATTTATAAAAATTAATTTCAAGTGGATAACAATAAAAGATTGTAAAATATAAAAGTGAAAAATGCTTCTTCAGTGGCCAACGCGATTTGCACAGGTCACTTGGCTCAACTTGACACGGCGCAATTATCCACTTAAAACATGCGTACATAAACATACAGACAAGGCGATTACCGCCGAATTACGTGCACTTTCCTCACCAGCTCGTATGCGAGACGAGCGTGACCCCTTTTCGTAACAGAACAGGAGAAAAAGGAAAAAGAGATAGTGTTTTTGCCGTATGAATTTGAAAAGGTTTCAATGCACAACAAGGTTCTTTCACCATTATAACACTTTAATGAAGAGGAAGCAGAATAGAAACGTGCAAGCGAGTCCTAATGGCTTTTTTAATAATTATTTTAACATATAATAAAAAATATTATTATTTTTATGCCACTTTTTATAAATTTAAGTGCATAATAACTACTTAACCAAATTAAGACATTGTATTAGCGTATGACCTCAATTCGGCAGTCAATGAGTGGGCTAAGTGGTGGATTCCAAACGACCTATTCATTGTAGTTAAATGTTGAGAGGACAAGATTTGGGGGATATTTAAAAATAAATAAATAAATTGAAAGAGAGAGACCACGTAAGCCACATGAAGGTTGGACCTTAACTGGAGCCGCGTAGAGCGAGTGACTATCCAACACTTGTACGGGTAAAGGTTACGTCGGAATAAATAAATGGCCAGCACGAATATCGATGGGCCAGCTCAACAACCACCACACCTCCGTATATACGATGTACGTATACACCTTCCTAGATATGGGACACGTGTTAAATGACGTGGATGTTGCCTTGGCGCTCCTTTCTCGTTCTTCTTCTTCTTCTTCTGTCTCCCACCCCATCCTTCTCTCTCTCTCTCTTCCTGTCTTTCTCATGCTTTTCTCTTTGCAAAATTTATCTTAAGGCCATCTTTCTTCTAAGCTATCTCTTGTGTACGGAGAGGAAATGTTGAGTTTGGTCTAGGCTTCGTTGTGATTGTAGTGTCTTACTGTTTAAGCATTCTTCAAGTGTTCACAGTCTATAGTTGTTTTCTCTTCTCTAGAAGGCTTGCGTAAGGGAGATAAATTCGCTATTTGAGAACCGAACGGTATGTATAATCTGGAGCTTTTTATTATGTTTTTCTGGTTGTGCGTTTTGATTTTTTAGTATACAAGTTCTGTTTGGTTGATGAGAAAACGAGGGAAAGGTGAGGAAGCTTGAGAGGAATTTTCTTTGTTTGACATGGAAATTGGATGCTTGGAGTGGACTTGTTCATTTCAGGTTTTATTAGAGAATTTGGAAAATATTTCTCTGCATCTTTTAAGTTCTAAGTTAAATGATCAAAAAGTTACGAAACCATTTTCAGTTTCAGCTATGTTTCTGATAGAAGAATGCTCGTTAGAGATCTCCTTGTTAATAATCGAATTACTTGCTCTGCCTGTTGTATCTTGAGAGATCAGAGAATTAGAGAGAATATGAGAGAAACGGATGTTTTGGAGATTTTGTAAAAAGATGAACTGGAGCAGAAAAGAGACATGCGTATTAGTTTTTTTGAATTAGAAGATTGCAGGGACAGGGCTTAATTGCAGTTTCAAGGGTATTTTGGTCCTTAAGCTCCGGGGTTATCCTGGTCAAGATGGATTGCGTTTGGTTGTACCTATTTCCCTTTTGCCTATCGTTTTCTTGTTTGCCGATGAGGTGGGATAAAGACGTTAATGCCCCTAGTCTTTAAGATAAATTTCAAAGAATAGGATCTCTACATCCTACTCTCCGGTTATTATTTTGAAAGGTGATCTATAAGAAAGTCAATGGGGGGAAAAAAAGAACAGAAGAAAGTATAGGAGGAGCCTGCAAAGCAAACAGGCTTATTAATCTCATTGATAGAGATCTCCTGTTAATACCCGGTGTCCAACCTAAGAAATGATGATTATTCAGATGCATTCACGTTTTTCGCTGTCACGTTTTTCTTTAATGAAGACATTAAGGTTGAACGATAGTATTTCGGATATGAATTTAGTCAGATGCGTATTTCTGGCAAAGGGATTTTATGAATCGAGCTAGTATTATATTTCTGTATGGTTATGGAATAACATTAAACATGTTTGATGCATGAACGAACAATATTACTGGTTCACAAGGATATAGTTAAGTTATAGTTGGTTTCTTTTTGCTTCTTTTCAGAAATCTGAATAAGCGAAATGACTAGTAATAAACTGAGAAATCTTTGCCCACTTAAGATCATGATATTTGCCCTGTTTGTTTGGCAAGCAGACGGTGCCAGACTGAAATCACCAGTGCTCAGTAAATCTGACATTTCTTGCCCAAATATGCATTTTCTGTAAACATGTTTTTTTTTTGTATCTTTTTCTTGTTGTTTCCTTTTTCTTGTTGTCACCTCGATATGGCTTCTTTCGCTGCAGGTTACTGGATTTCTGTTAGGAAGAAAGGAAAATTGAGATTTCGTGCTTCATCTCCAATCATCATTCTTTTGGTGCTTCAGTATGGGTAACGCTGAAGAGGGGAAGTCCTCTAAGTCCGATAAATCATCTTCCCCTGCACCTCAAGTAATTAATTAAATGCTCTCGAGTATTGTTCATCTTAGTGTTTTTCTTTAATATGCTGATGGATATGATACTTCTTCTCTGGTTTTTCTTTTCTGTTCTGTGTCAAGCAATACAGCAGTAATTATAGTACGACTGCATGGACTTGACGTTTCAAGTTAACTATTGAAAGAGTTTTCAGATTGGGTTGTTGATGCTGATGTTATTTTGAATTACAGGATCAGGCCAATATTCATGTATATCCAGACTGGGCCGCCATGCAGGTTATCTACCTTGTTAACGAATCTTTCTATCATTTTTCCTGTTAATGACCATTTATCGTCACCACCCTATCTGTGTTTAAGCTTTTAACAACAATTTTCAGGCATATTACGGTCCCCGAGTTGCGCTTCCACCATACTATAATTCAGCTGTGGCACCTGGTCATGCTCCTCATCCCTATATGTGGGCCCCACCACAGGTTGTTTGCAATTCCACCCGTACCATATTCCAGATTTTTAATCATCCCCATTCTTTGCATAGTCAAGTTTCTAGTACATTTCTTTTCAGGTCTGACTTTCTGTTCTTGCAGCCTATGATGCCACCGTACGGGGCACCTTACGCTGTCTATTCGCCTGGAGGAGTTTATGCACATACAGGAGTCCCAATTGTGAGTATTGATTTCCTCTGCTGTCTGGTTAAGTCTGAACTCTGGATCAGCACAGGATATGTCTGAGTCTTTTTGCCAGTGAAAAGTCGTGTATTTTCGGATCGAAAAATCCGAAAGCCACTAATGTCCATGTATTATTTGACTACTAGGGAACGCATCCTCATGGTGCTGGGGTTCCGTCACAACCTGCTGTAAGTACAGTTTTGTTTCTCCTGTACCATTTGTTTGAATGAATTGTGGTTGCACTTAATGTCGGTCCCTCATTGGGCTATCTCTTGGTATTGTGGACGTCAATGAAGTAAAAGTCTGTTTAACGCTGTTGCTGGAAGTGGAAAATTATTTTATTTCTCAAGGTTTAGTCATTTAGGAATTGATGTTAGATTTAATTGTGGAGAAAAAATGCAGGCTGCAACACCCCTGAGTGTAGAAACACCTACAAAGTCTTCGGGAAACACAGATAGAGGTTTGATGAAGAAGTTGAAAGGATTTGATGGCCTTGCTATGTCAATAGGCAATGCTAATGGTAATACTGACAGTGGTGAAGGAGGGGAGCATCAGCTGTCTCCAAGGTATGCAACTGGAATTTTCTGTTTTGTCTACCTATCTCTTTATTTTTTTTTCAGCGTCGTGTTACTGCTTTGCTGTCTTCTTGCAACCGAATGACCGATTATGGAAGAATGGCGCTCCTGTATTCTAAAAGCCATATCAAATGCATATGCGTCCAATGGTGGATTTCTTTTTGTTAGTTGTATCAATTTTTATGTGTAGAATAAAGTTTAAAATGTTTTGACTGTTTGAACAGTGAGGAGACTGAAGGCTCCAGTGACGGAAGTGATGGCAATACGGCTAGGGTAGGATGAAAGTCTTTTGTGGGAATTTGCTACAAGAATTTTATATTAAAACAGGTTACTAACATGATTCTGAACTTCACTTATTTTCTCTCAGGCAAGAAAAAGGAGCTGTGAAGGGACACCAATCATTGGTAAAGATCAAGTCTTCGCAGAATTTAAATTGACAATTATTAAGGGACTAGAGTTCACAAATTTCAAATGCGTTCATGTTGTGTGTTTGGCATGGCTCCCAGTTGTCTGAGTAATGTCACTTGCAAGGTATCCTGTACATTAACTTCAATGATTATTGATAATGGGCATGCGCAGGGAACTGTCCATTACCTCCATCCATTTTGCTATCTTGATGCAACCATTCCTTATCCGTTACAGATGAGATTTGATTATTTCATCATTGAATACAATAATAACCTGATGCTTCCTTCAAGCAGTTAAAGAAAAATTTCAAGGAAATCATCACGAAAATTGGTTTCGCTTATCATTGCAACTAATTGTTGGAAGTTTCCAGTTGCAAAAAAGTGGTTTTTGTATAATTTTGCACAGCACCTTTGGTCCTGCACTCTCTAGTTTTTTCCATATAACTATAGTAAGGAATTTATATTGTTTATGGTGCAGTTTCATTGGCTCCTTTCTAGCGTTGGCAAATTTTGTAAATCTTGAAAGTAATGGGAAGCAGAGGACATTAGACTAATCAAGTTTCAATTAGAGTCTTAAGAAGTATTGCCCATAGTGATCTTTGGCTTTTCGTTTTTTCCTTTTCTGTTACTAAAGCTTCATTTCTCTATCAGCAGGTGATTTGAAAAAAGAGACAAAGAGCACTCCCCTTCCTGCTGGAGAGGTTAATGCATCTTCTGGTATGGCAGGAAAATCAGTTGGGCTCATGGTTCCGCCTGCTATGACCACAGCATTGGAGCTCAGAAATGGAGGTGTGAATGCTGCGAAGGCAAGTCCTACTAGTATTCCACATCCTTGTGCCGCGGTGCCTTCTGAAGCCTGGTTACAGGTGTGGGATGCTGGTCTGGAAATTTGGATATAACCTCCTTTTTTAAGTCAGCAATTACGAATACTTTTTGATTTTCTTATTATTTCTTGATTTTTCTTTAAGAATGAGCGAGAGATGAAGAGGGAGAGGAGAAAACAGTCGAATCGAGAATCCGCAAGGAGGTCAAGATTAAGGAAGCAGGTAATGCGACACCCTTATGACTCACGATCTTTTCATTCCAATTCTCCTGTTACAGAATATCTCAAAATGTTTTAATATTCTTGCACTCTAGGCCGAAACTGAAGAACTAGCACGTAAAGTTGAAGCATTAACAGCCGAGAATGTTGCTATTAAATCCGAGATAAATCAGTTCACAGAGAAATCAGAGAAATTGAGGTTAGAAAATGCAGCATTAATGGTATGTCGATTTGTTCTGTAGTATTCTTCCTTTATGAATCTCTTGTCTTTGCTATTTATCAAGTTATGTTGCTAACTCCGAAATTAACATGTAGGAGAAACTGAAAGACTCACCACCGTTAGGACACGCGAAAGAGATTACGCCAAATAACATGGAGGAGCAAAGAGCTATTAGTACGGAGAACCTTCTGTCCAGGGTTAATAACCCCACCTTTGCGGAAAGAAGCACCAGGGAAGAGGGTGGTGAGTTATACGAGAGAAGCTCAAAGACTGGTGCGAAGCTACATCAACTCTTGGACAGAAGCCCAAGGACTGATGCCGTACGTGCAGGTTAAGAACTAAATAACAATCCTCGTAGTTTGATGGCAACTATATTATAGTTCTCATAATTTCAGCCTAAATTACTGCTAACAGTTAGTGGAGAAAATTGGATGGCTGAATAGGGTTTGTTATTGGCCTCCAAGTCTTGTAAGTTAGCCCCCGTTACGGCAGAACTGATTTATTTTGTTGGAAATTCAGAGTGCTGGAAGGCGGTGTACATTGAAGAGAATTAGCGATTTTAAGTTGGGTAAAGGTCTGGGAACTTTGTTATGTAATGTGTGTGTGATTGTAATATGCCTGATATGTAGTTTGCTGTAACAGAAGAGTTATCTTTTGTAGTTTCCCAGGTCCCAACGCTTTAGCCATTCCCTAAGAGAATGTAATGTAAGTTTTATCTTTCTACACTTATTCATATGTTTAAACTCATCGCATACTCGCATGTAAATCGCATGTAATGTAATGTAAGTTTTGTCTTTCCAAACGTGTCTCTGAATTTTGTTAACTCGTTGAAGGGGTTTTCTGCGGCCACTGGTTTGTGAATGATTTATGGGCCGAAATGGGTTTATTCCTGCATCGTGTATGGTTCTGGGGAAACGGAGTTAAGAGGTTACGGAAAATTTAACAAAATTATTCTATGAAAATAATCAAGCTTGGTGTTCGTACATGTTTTCTTTCTTTAAAAATAGAACCTTAATTTTTCAAATTTTCACTAAATTGGGAATTGATAAAGTAAAAATAGGGACGACAGTGGGCTCAATATTTTTTAAAATTAAATGTAAAAAAAATTATTGGATCTCGAGACTATTGTTCAGGTTTAGACCTGCATGAGACTCAACTGTATCGTTTAGTTCAGGCTTAGATATCGTTTTGTTTTAAAAAAAATTAAATCTCGGTTCGATCCAAGCTTGAGCTTGGGTTAAAAATACTTAAATTTGAACCCATGGGTAGGTCTATTTAGGCAAGTACAAAATGTGGTTTTTTTTAAAGATAATCGAAAATATTGCGAAAAACAAATCAAGAATAAAAAAGGTAGAGAAAACTAACCTAAGCCAACAGGCTTACTCCATACATCCAAAATCTACTAGCCTTTCATCCTCAACGATAAAAGAAAACGAACTATCAGAATTTAAAATAGAGTCTAAACAAAAAGGATGATCAGTCCAGTGATGTGGATAAGTACAAAATGTGGTTGTTTAGCAATTGTTAAAAATTAAAATAGTTTCACATCTAGGGTTTAAACAAAATACTGATTAATAAATTTTCCAAAAGAAAGTCTAATTTTTGAAATTCATATCTAAAAAGTATGTAGGTTTTAATGTCTATAACTCTAAAAATTGTGATTTATTTTATTTTATTGAATTACTGTATAATATATCTTTTAAATTTTCTTTAAAAAATCTCCTTTTATTTTCCGTTTATTTTACATGTTTTTTACCGTTTAGCTTATGCTTTATATTTACCTTGACCCTTTTTAAGGGTGGGCTAAAAGTCATAACTAAGAAAGGGCTAAGAGCCCTTTGGGTGAGAGTTATGGGTTGGACTCCTGAACTCCGAAACCTCAAAGGCTTTAGGAACAGAAATGTGCACATGCGACTCACTTTTTTCGGTATTATTGACAAGGACGCCTATAAATTCTCAAGGTAAAGTTAAGTCCCTCTATGGTTATCAATTTTAGTCTATATTCTTTAAATCGGATCAGAGTTAAATTGGCAAGATAAAATATTAAAAATTTAAATATGATTAAAATAAATTATTGTATAAAAATATTTAAAATTTAATTGAAAAAATTGTTAAATAAAAATTAATTTATTTATTTTAATTTATAAAAAATAATAAAAAATAAAAAATTATTGATTAATTAATAAACTAATTAGTTTTTAACAACAAGAGTTATTAAACTAAATCGAACTAGAAAATTAAAAATCGAACTAAAAAATTAAATGATTCAAAGTTTTTACTTTCGAACCGGATAAACTGGTTGAATTTTTAACCAATAAATTTGATCATTAAAATTTGTGACATTTTAGTAATTTTTTTAAAAGTATTTATATATTATTAATGTTTTATTATTTCACATATAATATTTATATTGCATATATTTTATCGTTTAGTTAAAGAGATGAAAATTCTGCTGTTTCGTGAAATTTGAAGAATGTCTGTCACAATCGTATACAAGTACGATCGTGACATAGAGGGAGTCTCATTTACATGATCGTGCAAAATCACAATCGTAACAGGGAGGAACCTTCAGTTTACTTGCACGATCGTGTAGAAGCACGATCTTGATATAAAGGATTATCTGAGAGTTGCACAATCGTGACAGGAAGGAAGCATGAAGCAGTGCACGATCGTGTACAAGCATGGTCGTGACAGAGATAATGCAATGATTTTTGACAGTTTGAACATCCTTCACTCTTTTGACTATAACTTCTTCTCCAAACATTCGATTAACTTGAAATTTAGACCATGAATTTTTCACACTTCGTCTTTCATCTCCATTAAATTTCATAGCCATCTGAATTTATTACGAAATGATTGATAATGATTGATTTATAAATTTTGGACGAAAGTAACAAAGTGTGCTGTAATTTTTTAAACATAATCAAAAATTAAAATAGAAAATATAATAATTTTTAATTTTTTTTGGAAGATTTGTTATTAAGCCACGATAAATACTTAATTGTTTTACCTTTTTTCAACATCCAAGTCCCTTAGTCACACCGCACATGACGCTTAGAAAAGAAAAAACAAAAAGCCTTATCACTAGGCTTTTTGTCTTAATGTCTCTCTTTTACTAGCCACTCGGTTGATTCCTCACGTTGTTCCTCCACATGCCCCCATGCTCCTCTTCCGTCGCCCATAATTTTGATCCCTCACGTGCTTTCTCCGTGACTTCTGGTCCTCGTTCAGTATGCATTTATGTTTATCTTTAGACTTTTAGTCCCAAAACCTAATTAAGCATCAGGACTAGTCGATGGTCTCCGTCAATCCTATATTTTATAGGAATCATTTAATAAATTAATATTATGTATTGTTATTAATTTACACTTTTAAAAATAACATCTCTACGGATAATACTGCATATTATTAAACCTTTTCAAAAATTCTACTTAAATGTTGTTGTTATTTTTGAATCATTTAATAAATTAAGTGATAAGTTTAAACTTCTTTAACAAAATATGAATTCAATCTTAAAAATTGTAAGAATTTTGCAAAATTTTAAATAAGCACATAATATTTTCATAATTATAAATTAATTTTAATGTTAATATACGTTCATAAAATAACTCTTCTTTATATAATATTTGATAGTGAACTCTTTAAACTAGTCTAAACTATATGGTTAAATATTTATATTAATTGTATATTAGCTTAGGTATTATCAATATTTCAAAAACTGTGATCACCCTTAATCCAAGGGGTGTGGTTGAGTGGCAAGGGACTCATCCACCCTTAACCAAAGGTCAGGAGTTTGATCCTTGGCTTTGGGTATGGAGCAGCTTTAAATCCTTGGGCTAGCTGTCCCATCCTGTGAGGTGCCTTCCCATCAGCGAGGGGATTAGTTACTGGGTCCGCCGGTGGATACCCTGGTCAAATACCAAAAAAATATATTTCAAAAACTGGACCGGAAGTTAAGCCGGTAAGATAAAAAGTTTAAGATTTAAAAAGTTCAATTAAAATTATATTGTCGTAAATTATGCTAAAGATTAAATAAAATTAAAGAATTTGAAATATGATTGGAAAAGATTGTTATTAACCATCGAAAATTTTAAAATTTTATTGGAAAAAGATTGTTAAATAAAATTAATTAATTAATTTTAATTTATAAGAACTTATTAATTAATAAAATTGGCTGATTAATTAATAAATTAATCAGTTTTTAAAACAAGAATTATTAAAATAAATCGAATTGTAAAGTTATAAATCAAACAAAAAAATTAGAAAGTTCAAGATTTTTGTGGTTAAATCGATCAAACCAGTTGATTTTTTATCGATATTATTGTTAAATTTTGTCTATAAGAATTTTTATGCAAATATTAAGAATTAATTTGTAAACAATTAAATTTTAAAGATCTGCTTAAATTATTAAACTATTAAAGAAAGTTTCTCAGGTTGATCATCTCTTCCTGAGGCATTAGGAGATGTTTGGTTCATAAAGGACAATGAGAATAAGAATGAATACAGTGAATAATGAGAATAAATATAATCATTATAATTATGATGCTTGATTAAGATGGAATAATTACTATTACCATTGACGGTGGTTAGTTTGTTAAGAATGTTGAGAAATAAAAATTTGTTAAAACTTTGTTTTATATCAAATTTTAAATATATTTTAATTGATTATATTTAATTTATGTACCCTATTTATAATGACATAATGATTAAAATCATGTATATTGCGGTATTTTCTTTCCAATAGCTTTTGAAGAAAAAAATACTCTAATTTTTCTTGCATCAACATATCATTAGTTACATAATATCCTTAAAATATTGTACAATTCCTTGACATAATGACCTTGTTTGGTGAATGACTTATCAACCAAAAATTAGCTAATTGACCATTTAAGCTCATTTGGCTATGTTAAACAACCAAAAATTGTGTTTGGTGATTCACCTGAATGGATTAGCTGATTAACCCAATCAACTGATTTTCAACAAGTTCAGGAGGAGTAACGTTTTGTTTTCAGCGTTTTTAAAAATGACGATATACCCGTGAGGCAGCGGAAGTCTAAAGGTTACACAAAGAAAAGAAAATGTGGGAAGAGGAGAGATGAGAATAATAACTTAGGACCAAAACCTCCAACTTTTATTTATCAAATCAAGCTACAGTACATTAATATTATAGGCAAGCTATAATACGTTAATGGTGTAGGCAGATTGTTTTGTTAGCGTTTTGATTTTTTAAAAATTAATTCCAATTAAACGAAGTTAAATAATTTTAAATTCTTAATAAATTTAAAAAGGTGTTTTTAATTATTTGAAAATTGTTTTCCAGGTTAATTTTATTAGGAATGCCTTAGAAGTTAATCTAATTTTTTAAATTTAATCATACCTTATTTTTTAAAATCATGTCCTTATATGTCATTTTACACATAAACAGCTAATTTTACCAAACATCAAATAATAAACAGCTAATGTAATTAGCTGGTATAAACAACTATTAGTTAGCAGCTAATGCATTCAGCTGATTGCCAAACAAGGCCAATATCTATCATTTCATTGTTATAGTAAAATCAAGTAATATAGTTTAATATAATTTACATTCCTCTCACAATACAAATGATGTTATATTTTAAGTAATTAATGAATAATATTTTAATTAATTACATTGTAATTAACTAATTAATTAATTATATTTTAATATTTTAATTAATTGCATCTTAATTAGATTTTAAATAAATAAATAATTATATTATATATTTTAATTAAAAAATATTAGTGTTTTAAGGAATCAAAGATATTCCTTTCACACGGTATGAAAAAAACTATTCAATAAATCATATAAATAATTAACAATTACCCTTCATTCCTTTCTTGTTCATTTATTCCTATGCCTCTTATCTAATTACCCTATTAGCCTTCCAAGATTAGGTTTTCCTATGGATTATTCGTGTCATTTACCCTAATTAAATGCAACGAATGTATTAGATGATATTAATTGCACATCCTCTGTTCATAGACTGTAAAAAAGTTGACAAAAGATGGTTTCTTTTTCTGAAAGTGTGCGGTCAAAAGACTCAAAACCTTCAAAAAAGTATCAAATCCACTATTTCTGGTTAGTTTAGCCATAAAAAATTGAAAGGTGATGTGTATGTGACGATGATCCTTTGCATAGATCAATCAGACATGCAAAACAAAGCTCACTATCGGCACTATGGACCCACATTCTCTATCAAGCTGCAAGAGAATAATTCAAGGTTAGAAATGTTTGGAAATTCCTGTGTCTTAATCACCAATTTTTGACCGCTTGTACATGCTCTACGTGTACTGCCCGTTTTTCCACGTCCTAGATCTCTGCAACTGATAAAATTTTCATTAATCTAAACTAAATTCAAAACTTTTCCCACTTGTTTCTTTGTTTTCTGTATTAAATCCAGTTCTTCTCATTCTTCCACAATCTTGTCTCCTTTGGCCTTTGAGTTGCTTTCCATTACGCATTAGGGTCTTTCAAAGTGTAGACCTTTGCTATAAGTACAGCGTTTAAGCAGACCATTCTTGACGACTAGGTTAGTTCTGTTTTGGGGTCGTCTTGTAGTGATAGTTTAATGTGGATTTTCGTCTTGATGTCGTAGTCTAACTTTCATTATGCAAATGGGTAAAAAGCTTCAAAAGATGGTTCACTATTCTGGGTTTTTGACGTTACCTTCTGGGTCTTTTTCAGAATTATACTTTTAATGCTTTTTGATGGTTAAACAAGGATATACTCGACCTAATACGGCTTCTCTTTTGTGGGATTTCTTTGTTTTAGATCCTGAGTTTAGGAATCGGAGTTATTGCCTTCCTTTGTAAGAAAAGTTGGAGTTTTGGAGAAAGTAGTTCACAAAAGTTACAAGTTTCGGTTTCAAATTTCAGAGGTCTTACGTTGGATTGTCTGTTTGTGATATGTAAAGTTTCTTCTGGTGATGTCCTTTTAGAACATTGAGTAGGTATTTGTATATCCTGTTGCCAAATGGTCACTTTCTACGTGTCATTGAGTGAGTTCTAGGGCCTTCAATACCTTCTTATTCGATGTTTGCAATTTAGCCAGAGCTGGGTAGTGATTCTATAGATCTGAGGTGCAGTGTAGAGTTTAATCAAACGATATACTTGTGAGAAGATATGAGCTCTCTTCCTTTTCACCATTGCTTTTTACCTTGTATTCTGTGTACTTGGTAAGGTAACTAAGCGGTGGTGGGTGATCCTCGGAGAGTCTGGTTCCATCGATAAGACCCTAAAAGAGAGACAGAGACAAAGAGATTTCAGAAAATACTAAGTTTTGAATTTGGTTTTGGTACTTAAGGATGGGGCATTCTGCAGCTGTATGGGACTGCAGAGCAGCCATTGAGTTTACGAAGGACTGGAATGGTATTGACCAAGTGGTTCTTCGAAACTCACGAGGCGCTTCTGCTCGGGTGAGTTTCTCTTTTGAATCTTTCTTTCCATTTGGGATTTTATTTTTCTTCAAGTAATGAACTTCTTAAATTCCACTGACAACTTCTTGGAGGATTGGTTAAACTGGGTTTTATAGGTATGCTTTGTTGTTGATTATTGGTTTTGGTGACCAAACAGGTGAGCTTGCATGGTGGGCAAGTGGTTTCATGGAGGAACGAGCAAGGGGAAGAGCTTCTTTTCACAAGTAGTAAGGTTGTTTGATTGGAATGAAGAGTGTAATGAATTTCACCCTTACATTAATGAATCTAAAGTTATCTATACTTGGTAGGCAATCTTTAAGCACCCAAAAGCGATACGTGGAGGAATTCCAATCTGTTTCCCCCAGGTAATTGAGAGTGTTATTGTTTATAAGCTATGAGTACTAAGTTTGAACAAGTTTTATTGATGCAAACTATTCCATTGCTTGTGAAGTTTGGAAACTGTGGATCACTAGAGCAGCATGGTTTTGCTAGGAACAAGATTTGGGTAATTGATGATAAACCACCTCCTTTACCCCCAAATGATTTCAACGGAAAATCATTTGTCGACCTATTGCTTAAACCATCTGATGAAGATCTTAAATGCTGGCCTCATAGGTAATGCAGTTTGGTGCTTTAAATTCCCTTTTGTAAGATTTCAATTACTGATTACTGCATTATGATGATTCAACCTTGGTAATTCCTTTCGTTTTTTACTAACTTGTGTATATATGCAATTTCAAGTTTGATTGGGATTAATGATTGAATCGATTCATAGCTATAGAATCCTTATGGAAATTTCTTGTTTCTGGAAGTTCTAAGGAGCTGTTATGTTCTGGGGTGTTGTTTGCTGTCTTTTTCTTCCGTTGGAAACACCGCAATTGTCTGTGAGAACTAAATTAGGTTGTTAAAAGTGCTTCCTTTAGCTGATCAAATGCCATATAAACTTGATTTTCTTAGTTCTGGTCTTGCAATTAGTTTAAAGTCTCAATGAATTATTATTTTTCTCGTTCCCTTTTTCAGTTTTGAGTTACGTCTTCGAGTATCACTAGCAGCCAATGGTGATTTGTCATTGATATCAAGAGTTCGGAATATCAATGGCAAACCATTTAGTTTCTCATTTGCATATCACGCACACTTATCAGTTTCTGACATAAGGTATGAAAGTGTACGGTTTTTGGAATCTTTAACTCATGGTTCACCAGTCACGTTCTTCTGATACTTGCAATAATTGGATTTGTGTGTTTGTTTTGTTACCTCAGTGAAGTGAGGATAGAAGGACTAGAGACACTGGACTATCTTGACAACCTCTGCCAAAGAGAACGGTTCACAGAACAAGGAGATGCCTTAACTTTCGAATCTGAGGTAAAAGCTGTTGTGGTCTTATTTTTCAGTTGGTTCTGGAGCCACTGGACTCTTAACTAGTAAGGCTTTCCATTGACATGTCCCATATGACTGCTTCTACTTATTGTTTCCTTTAATCAATCTTTTACAAGTTGAGCTTGTGCCTCAGGTTGATCGAATTTACCTAGGTTCACCAAATGTTGTTGCGGTACTTGATCACGAAAGGAAACGCACATATGTTGTGAAAAAGGAAGGGCTACCTGATGTCGGTAAGCTGGAACGTGCATACATGCTCATCATACCCTTTTCATTTGTATATCATTCTTAGCATTCCTTTTATGCATGCATGCAGTGGTATGGAATCCATGGGAAAAGAAGTCAAAAGCTATGACCGATTTTGGTGATGAAGAGTATAAACAGATGCTATGTGTGGATGGATCCGCCATCGAGAAACCGATAACCTTGAAGCCCGGAGAAGAATGGACAGGACGCTTGGAACTCTCTGTTGTGCCTTCCAGTTTCTGCAGCGAACACTTGGATCTTCCGAGAGGTGGTCTTTGAAGAGGATGGTTTTGTCAAATGTAAATGTTCTTCAAACTTTGAGCTGAAAATTTGATTCCATGCTGGCTTTTAATTTGTAGTGATGTGAAACCAGTGTTTCTGGGCAGGTGTAGTACTATGGCCTATTTTTTTAACAAATGGCTGTCTTTAAGCTTTCTGGGAAGACAAGATCGAATATGAACATCGTACTTATATTACAAGACAAGATCGAATGTAGATATCCTACTTATATTACAAATTCTGTAGCCAATTTTTTTTTTTTTTTGCGCTTTTTGTAATGAAGATGACATTCTCCTAATAAGATTTTGAGAAGAATTTTAATTAAAGGGACTATAATAACAAGAGCAAAAGAAAAGGTAAATCACTTCGGAAGCCACTTTTTATCAAAGCCAGGTTTCGATCCTGGGACCTGTGGGTTATGGGCCCACCACGCTTCCGCTGCGCCACTTTGATTTGATGACTCATGTGTAACGCATTTTAGTTTTATACAAACAATATGATGCTTGAACTCTTCACCTCACTTTTCAATGTCTTCGATTAAAGATTTAATATAATTAAATAATTTAAAAAGATTTATTTTAATTTATAAAAAATTATTAATTTACAAAAATTGACAACTAATTAATTTTTAACAACGAAAATTATTAAAATAATTAGATATATAATTAAACCGATTTAACATGTTCAATTTTTTAACCACCGACACTTTTTGTCTCTTCTCGTCACTTCAAACAAAAGTCCAGAGGTTCATAATACAAGCTTAGGGAAAAAGGTATTTCCCATAAATACTCCCTTATAGAATAAAGTTCAATAAATTGAACAAAGCCTCAAAATTGGTTTGTCCGCGGGCTTGTGACCCTATTGGTTGGAAACGAATATAAGATATGCCAAGCAAATGTAGAAACACGTTTCATCATAATCACTGCCTTCTATTCCATCCTATCAAGTTTCTATTCATACTGATAACTCACTTAGAAACTTTTAATGTAGTTAGAGATAATAATTATGAAAATTGAGACAATTACATATTTTCAGGAATTTATAAATATATGTAAATTATACCCTTATAAATATCAATGTTTTAAAAAACAGACCAAAGATAAATCGGTAAGACAACAAATTTAATGTTTAAAAGGTTCAACTTGTATTAGACCGTTATAAAACTGGTTTAAAATTAAATAAATTTTAAAATATGATTGAAAGAGATTATTCTTATCCATTAAATAATTTGAAGCTTAATTGAGAGTTTTTTTAAAAATGTTGACAAATTTTGGGGGTGGATGTTTTCAACAGTTGTCGCAATTGGATGGAGCAAAAGGAATTGCCGGCTAATCTCAATGATGCTGTGATTATTTTGATTCCCAAAAAAGATAATCTCAGTTGTATAAAAGATTTTCGTCCAATAGCTTTATGCAATGTCTGTAACACCCAAATACTCCTTGGGAGGATAAGTGGATGCCACCAAGACAGTACAATCAAATCAGACTAGTTCACATACAATACATCACATCATACTGTCAGAAATAGAAATTCAAAGT
>JANZLC010000004.1:3192712-3204591 GCA_026413385.1 Erythroxylum gracilipes
ATTGCTGAACTCATGTCGATCAGAGAAGCGTTATCATGGCTGAAAGACAAACAAATAGATCATGTTGTCGTGGAGTCAGATTGTTTGTTAGCTATACAAGCGCTTACAAATTCGTCTGTTAATCGTTCTGAGATTGGAATGCTGGCTTTGGACTGTTTAGCTTTCAAGCGTTATTTTCTTCACTTGTCCTTCCAATGGACGCGCAGGATTGCCAATAGGGCGGCTCACTCTTTAGCTCGGGTAGCCTTATTATATGCAAACCTTCATAGTTGGGAAACTTGTCCTCCTTGTCTAGGTCCTATTTTATTGTTAGATAACTCTGCTTGTAATTCATCCGATAGGGAAAGGCTTGTAGGATCTGGGTGTATGGGGTAAGCTTGCTGACTTGGGTTTAGTTTTTAGCCTTTCGTTTTATGGGTTTTCTAGTTAAAAAAAAGAATATTAATTTATTTATTTTAGTTTATAAGAACTTATTAATTGACAAAAATTGAACGTTTAATTAATAAAATGATTGATTTTTAACAACAAAATTTATTAAAATAAATCAAAATATCAAATTGAAAAATTGAAAATATAATCTAATAATTAGACAGTTCAAGATTTTTACAATTTAACTAGTTGAATCGGTTAAGTTTTTTACCTATCGATAAATATACATAAAAAAAGAAGAAGCTTTTCCTATTTAGAAATAGCATTTTTAACTTTATTCTTCGGTTGAGTGAACAAAATGGTTATTGAAATTAATGTCTTGCTTGTATTAGCGTCACATTACCAAACTTGGTGACAAGTTCACTCCTCGTTGGATTCGGCAATAGACAATTCATCTAATCACAAGTACAACGTGTACATATTGATTCCCACAGCCCTAAGATTCCAACCTTGCTTGTGCTTCTGGCCATCTCCTTCTCTATCTACTATATCGGATACCTTTATTTGCAGTCCTGTCTTCTTCAAGTAGTTGGACTCGGGACTCTTGCATGGTATTGGTATATATACCATTTACAGTCTAAGCACATGATTGGATAGATTTTTGAAAAGATAACATTTACTTTTTTTCATCACAAAAATCTTTTTTTATAAGTGCTTGACTATAAAAAAAAAATTACTTTTACATTTTTGTAAGAAGCTTAAATTTGGAACTTTTCAAAAAAATATCTCAAATAGTTTTTTCGGGTAGAATTTTCAGATCAATTAATGAGCCTATTTTTTAGTCCCTTTTATTCTTATGTTTTACACATAATTTTCACAACATCCACAAACTCATCTTCACGTTTATCTTACAAATTCATTATTTAGTTTTTTATATGTTTTAATATTTATTTTTGATATTATTTTTACTTATGTTATAATCTATATAAAAGATTTAGTTAGATATATTTTCATTTATCTTTCATATGATTTAAAATTATGTAATAATTAATTTATCGTGCTTTGCATGTTGTTTAATATAGTTTAAATAATATTTATATGCATAAATAATTTTTATTATAAAATAAAATATAATTAAAATTAAAAATATTTTTATTTTTATATTACCAAACAGTATACTGTATTAAGTTTTTTCAAAAAATCTCTTTTTTAAACGACAACTAAACAGTTAACTAGCATATTAAAAAAGTTTTTCTCAAAAAGATTTAAAAAAAATCTCTACTAACAAAAGTTTTACTAATATAAACGCTGTGGTTTTTCCGAAAGCTAAGCTAGCATCATTATTAAATAAGTAAAATTATTTTACACGTATCTATAAATTATAAATACATACCGCCGGACATTATTCGCTTAAAATCATACGCGTGAATCTCGTAAGTTTGTATTTCTACCTATACTCTTACCACCTCAAAGCTTCCATAAGAGACAATAACACCATTTCTCTCCCTATCTACAATATCACTTTATCCTCATCATCTGTTTTGTTCATCAAGATTTTATCATAAAGCTCTAATGAAACCAAAGTTGTCTATCATTTTTCTGGGATCGGACAGTAGATCTCTGCACGTAGATCACCAAATCTTTGCCATTTTCAGTTCCTTGTACTGGCGAGAATTTTACTTCTTGGCCTGTTTTTATTGAATTTCCTTGTACATTGTCACCTCCTGGTAAGCTTGTTCAAATCCTCCTCATTCGTTCTTGATCTTCCAAACCCATATTAGAATCACTACAATCAATGCTCGGATATGTAACTTTTTGAAAATTCTGAGGTAATTTCAGGTTTTTTTGGAAAACATAGACAAGAGTTGAAACTCGGAAATGGAGAAACCTCAACAAGTTCTTCCAAAACCACCTGGATACAACTCGAAAATGGAGAAACCTATACAAGTTCTTCAAAAACCACCTGGAGACAACTCGAAAATGGAGAAACCTATACAAGTTCTTCAAAAACCACCTGGATACGGCTCGAAAATGGAGAAACCTATACAAGTTCTTCCAAAAACACCTGGATACAAGGATCCGACCAATAATTCCCGACAAAACCCCAAACTGCCGCCTAGAAAACCCATCCTCCCGACGTCATACCAACCGAGGAAGAAACGCGCAGGATGCTGTCGTATTTGCTACTGCTTATCTTGCATCCTTTTGATCGTCATCGTCTTCACGGTTCTGGTCGCCAGTGGTTTTTTCTACGTATGGACTGATCCAAAACTCCCCGTTTTTCACGTCCTCTCATTCAACTTCCCAACTTTCAAAGTCACGAAGCAGCCTGATGGCGCGTACCTGAATGCAGCGACGGTGACGCGTGTGGAGGTAAAGAATCCGAACACCAACATAAGAATCCGCTACGGTCAGTCCAACGTCCACATCACCATCGGGAAAACGGAGGATATTGAGATGGGCACTGCACAGATTCCGGGGTTCACTCAGGGGACGAAGAACACGACGAGTTTGAAGATCAAAACTAGTGTGACTAACCAGTTGATTGAAGGAGCTGGGTGGAAGCTTATGGATCAGTTTAGGAGGAAGAGTCTGGTTGTTAACGTCGAAGTGAAGACTAAGTTTGGAATAAGTGTTGGAGGTCTGGAGACTGAAATGACAGATGTTCAAGTGTTGTGTGAAGGCATGACGTTGAAGGAAATCGAAGATAGTCAGCTCCCCAAGTGTCACGTTAAAGCGCTCAGATGGTAAGTGCTCAGGCCTTCTTGTTTGCTTTGGTATTACCTCTTTGACATGATTTGCTAGATTCGGTCACTGCATACAATCGTTGAGATATTTTCTAAGGCCAATTCAACCGTCCTAATTGGTTTTTGACTGAATTCAAGATTGCATATTCAATTTTGTTCAATTCAGTTTTGTTTTTGATTCCAGGCTCAACTTGGCGTAGTAACCTATACAACCAATGCAAGAGGCATTCACAAGTAACTATCTGTATCTAAACATGATTGTTGTTTATGTTAAAGTTTTCACAGTGTCTGGCAGCGTAGAAATAGAGGAAGATATTGGATTGAAAAGATGTAGATTAAGACCAACATGCTTCCTTACCAAAATTCTTGCTTGTAATGATGCATTTAAAAAGGGCCTTCTTACTGTTTTATGGTTTGGTTGTTGGCTAAAGTTTTGAATTACATCCTAGGATGACAATTGGGCTTGGATCATGCTCAAGTTGATCAAATTTTGGGCCCAAATTTTGAAAAAAATTCAAGCTCAAGTGTCGTTCCTTATAAACGTCATGTCATTTTGTTGAAAATTGAGATTTGATACGAGACAATGAACTTAATTATTTTTTATTAAAAATGCAAATCGACTTCTTACTGTTTTGTGGTTTGGTTGTTGGCCAAAATTTTGAATTACATCCTAGGTGATAATTAAGCTTGGATTATGCTCAGGTTGATCAAATTTTGGTATCATCGAGTTGAATTAGAAGTGGATTCTTTAGTGGTGATTAATATCCTGTCCTCTTAGTGACTGGCTTGTCAACTTTGCTTTTTCTTTTGAGTTAAGGATTACTACTTTTAATACTGCACCTATGGAATGTCTCTCTGCCTTTTTAAAGGATATGTCTAGGGTTTGCTTCCCTAAATTAGTCATGTAATGTATCTTGTTTGTTCTTTCCATTTCATTCAAAAAATAATAATTTTGGGCACAAATTTTTTTAAAAAATTAAAGGTCAAGATTCGATCTTTATAAATAAAACAATGTCAATGTCATTTTGTTGAAAATTGGGATCAGATACGAGATAGTGGACCTAATTATTTTTAATTAAAAATGCAAAACGACATTTTTAATTAAAAATAATTAATCGCATCCGATCCTAGTATGGTCCATTGTTATCTCTATTACACGTTAACTTTAATGGTTTTAAAAATATATAAATAAATATTTATTGTTATTTATAATATTAACATTGTTAAAATGATAATAATTTAAATACAATTAAGATTTTGTGAATTTTTAATGATTCAATCGCAAATTTATTAGATGTTAAAAATTTATAAATTATTTTCATATTTTATTTAAGGTTTATTAAGTATTATTTTAAGAATGTTAAAATATAAGATAATACTAAAAATAGTAATAATAACTTATTTAAACATTGTGTAAATAGTACATGTCTTTCGTTTATTTGTCTTTCTCCGTTTTGAATAAGAGTATAAATGTGCTGTGGTGGGGCTGTCATATAGGGTTCTTGGGTTCCAGATGGAAATTGACAGGTCGCCGTACTTGCTTAATTAGCAAACTGTGAACAGCGTGATGTCTGATGTGAGGTGTGTAGCTTAACATCTAATATTTGTTTTTGTGCATTAGGTGGTGACTCATAGGCCACTATAATATCAATTATAATATTATTAAATTAAGATAATGCAACTTTTTATATTTTAACTCGTTCAAGAATACAAACATCTCAACGGGTCAGACCCGGTTGATCGGGCCCTAGGCCCCAATTATTTTTAAAAAGTTCGGTTCTAAGGTCGAGTTTGTTGAAGTACGGAGTTTAGTAATTCACATTCTTAGACTGTTTTTAAAAAATATACAGTATATGCACGCTCCTCTTAGTTTCTCTATTAAAATTGAAACCAACTTATATGATTCATATTTTAAATTTTCGTCAACAATTTTTTTGGTAATTTAATTTATATAAATTTCATAACTTTATAATTTCCTTTTTTATAAAATAGATACACTTTCTTCTTACTAATTTTTAATTAAATTGACACGAGGTATTTTAATTTATGCCCAAATTAGTTATATCTATTTCTTTTTACAACAACAACAATACGTCGTTTGAAGTGCTGCAAAAAAGCAGAGTCTAGGAAGGTCTAATAGTACGCAGCCTTACCTTTATATAATAGAGGTTGTTTCCGATAGACCTAAATACAGATGTGACAATAAAATAGTGATGTAGGTTAAAGAGTAAATAAATAAAATTGATACGTTAAATTATTATGTAAATAAAATTATAATAAATAATAAATAATAAAAATTAAAAACTATAAAATATAAAATATAAAATATAAATAAAGGATATATCTGATATAATGTCCACTTCTGCTACTACGTGAAAAAATAAAAAAATAAACTAAAGATATACTTGATAAGCTGTACTGTTCTTCGATCTTTTTCATTAATCACACGCAGTTCACGGTCTGTCTCAAGTTGCTTTTCCTTTCACTTTGACATTCCTATGAGTCAGTTCCTTTCCCAGGACAACACGTATTTGCGCAAAATATGACACATATCAAGTCTTTTTAATAATTATAAATTTAAATTAATACAATAATCTATAAATTACGTCAATTAAATATTTCATATTAAGTAATTCCTATTCGATAAACTTAATCAAAAGATTATAAATAGAAAAAATCGAACACGACTCCATATTCGTCCTTTCCACCAACCCAACTAACCTTAAATGGGCTTTTTTTTAGAGATGACGTTAATTATAGAAGATGTTCAAGTCTTTTACGCTAGAATATGCGGCTTTAAGTCACGACATTGACGATGGACACATGCTGCCTACTCATTGATTGAACTTATCCATTCCAACTAATGCACAGCCAGCTTGTGCATGACATGTATGGTTCTCAATCTAATCCATCAGGCTGTTTATTTGATAAGAACAGGTGGAACAATTACTTAGGAGTTCAGATTTGACTTTTAAAATTGCGTTTAAACATTTAAATTAAATTAACTATATTTTAATACATTAATTTATATTTAATGTTTTTAATTTATCCGATGCAAAGTAACGAGTATAGTACTGTCCTAATCAAAAAATGATATAGCATTTACGATTATAGTAACAATTTTTGGTATCGGCTAGTACCAAACTTTTCGAGATACCTTGGCTTGATATTTGGATTAAAATGCAAAATTTCAAAAGTAGACAAACTGAAAAAAAAATTACATTAAACCCTGAAATGTGTCCAAACGCGCAGAAAATGTAAACTTTAGGTCTTCTCAAATTTTCAATCTCATCCTCTCCTCTGCTCGTCGAGTGTTGACTGTCGTCCCTCTCCTTGTCGCACGTCTCTGTCCTTTGTTTATACTTATTGTGTAATAATTATCGATATCTTAGTTACGTCTTTTAAATCGAATGTAAAGGAGCAAGAAACAAAAAAAAGTGAAAATATTTAATTTAATTTTTCTAATTTTAAACAAGCTTTTTAAAGTCGAAACGAGCGTAAATCTATAGCTGTTTTTTCTAAAACTCCTCTCTGAGATATAGATAAGATCTTTTTACAGTTTTCTCAAAACGTAAACGCTCTTAAGAAGTCAAAAAATCCTTATGTT
Organism: Erythroxylum gracilipes; assembly: GCA_026413385.1. NCBI lineage: Eukaryota > Viridiplantae > Streptophyta > Magnoliopsida > Malpighiales > Erythroxylaceae > Erythroxylum > Erythroxylum gracilipes. The sequence goes on from JANZLC010000004.1 coordinate 3,199,436, forward strand.
TACGATTGATTATTTGAGAAATTGTAAAAAACCTTAATCTTTATATAACATGCATATCAAGCTTTCCTATCACAAGATCGATATAGATCTAGTCCATACTAATAAGGATCTATTTATTACCCGGATTTTAATCCATTAATTTAGATCATTTATTTGGGTCACTTTATTATCTTTATCTGGATTAAATTACGTAACTTAATCAATAAGTTATTAAAAAACTAAAAAACGTAATTAATTATTATTCAATTTTATAAAAAAGGACAAAATTATCGAACATGTCGTGCTTCTGTAGCTCGCACACTAGATCTATTATTTTGCCAACCTCCATATTTATTTCGATGCTGACTGAGGCATTAGATCGTCACCGCGTCATAGCTCTTCTCCTCTCGCTACTAAACTTTCAAAATTTTTAATTGTACTTTAATTTTAAATTTTATAATAATTAATACTAATTAAATCTTTTAAATTTTAAATCTTTTTTTTATTTAATTTTTTGTCCATTTTTTTAAAATTATTAACGTCCCACTTCTACTTATGGTTATATTTTCTTGCAATTTAGTTGCGTCTTCCCGAGAAAATAAATCACGCCTTGGGCGACTAAAGTAAGCAATTAAAGGATCATACGAGACCCTCCGGCGGAGCGAGAGTCAAAAGCAAAGGCACGGGCACCAATCAGTGGGGCAATCAGTAGAAGCGATCACAGCCGTTCATTATCACGTCCATCTCTGATAATGAGAGAGGGAACAAACTAGAGAACGAGAGATGAGCGGTTAGAGAATCACAATCTGGTGGGACCCAAACCAAGGCGAAAGTTACTTTGATTTCACAATTGCATGCACACACCCACACATATCCTTCTCTCTCTCTTAAATGATAACAATAATAATTATAAAACTAATATTTTTCTTCTTCAGCTTTTCTCCTTTGTATAATTCGTCAAGCTGTTATTATTTCACCCCCTCTTTCTCTCTTTCTACATCTTTCTTTCTCTCTCTTTTAATCGGGGGCGATTCTTAGAGGCTTGTCCATGGCTTCGAAGCGGATCTTGAAGGAGCTCAAGGATCTCCAGAAGGATCCTCCCACTTCTTGCAGCGCTGGTTCGTTCGTTTCTTGTTTCCTTTAATTTGATATTTGTAACAAATTTTACAGTTCTCTGCGCTCGATCTGCATTTTATGTTGTTTCCTATGTCGTTTTCATGCCTGGATCGTGGTTATCGTTAAGAACATGTGCTAACTTTTGACTTTTATTAGGCTGTTCGTTAAATCTGAGCTGTTCTCATTATCCCTTGTCCAAATCTTGACGTTCCATTACTTTGTAACATATAATCGAAAATCGTCGTGTTCAATTGCGTTGACTTGTGTCACCATCAGGTTTTTCTTTTTTTCCTTTTCTTTGGGTTTTGATTTGGTATCACTTCTTATTCTGCACTTTGATTTTGTTGAAAAATCTTTCATTTCCGATTCCTTCACTGGTTTTCTGCTACGGATTTAGAGTATATCTCGTGGGCTATGTTTATATTTAGATTTTTCATACAGTTGAAACACTAAAAGATATAGGAATTAAGATGATTAGTCCCTTGTGGTTCTTCACAGCATTGCTTTTCGATATGGATGTAGTTATTGTGCCAGGTAAGTGTTTGTTGTTTTCCTTACGTGTCTGCTACTGAAGAGAAATGTTTTCTTGTCTGAATTAAAGCAGCATATATCTATAGATAGATAGATAGATAGATAGCTTCCTGTTTATACTCGACAACTAAGGTAAATATTCTAACTTGCATATGCCTTGGCAAGGAACTTATACACATAATCAGTTACGCTAGTCGTCGATGTAACCTGTCTTGAAATAGTTTTTTACAGATTTTGTTTGGAGTCCCTATTGATCTTTTTCTTACGTGGGTGAATTTCATGTCTTAATGCATTTGCTTGTTCGTGTCAGGTTTCCTGCTGCTTTGCGCTTTTAATTGTCACGGGCGGCTTATGTGTCTTTCCACTTAATATATCTGTTTCAATGGAACTTCTAGTTAATTGTCCAATCTCCATTGTTTTTGTTGATTGAGATGTTCAAATGTTTTCACCTCTTGTTTAGCATGTTTTTGCCATACCAACTTATTTCTTATCTTGGTACTAATCTGATGTATACTCCAAATTGTTAGAGTATCACATATTAACTATCCAAATGATAATGGTTGACTCTAAGTCCAATTCTTCTTAGTAGACTCTACACGCTGCTCATATTAAAAATTCTAATGCAAATAGTTATAATTTGGTCTGAATATACGCTTTTGGTTATTGACTCAAGATTCATATTCTGTAACTTGATATTTTAGAATAACTTTAGTCATTTCTCTTATCTAAAAGAAGATTCAGATCTGAAGTGAGCAAAAGATATTCTTCGTTTAATCTATTCCTTGTGGAATGCCTTTTTTGTATTTTTACAGGTCCTGTAGCGGAGGACATGTTTCACTGGCAGGCAACAATTATGGGTCCCGCTGACAGTCCTTATGCTGGCGGAGTGTTTCTAGTTACCATTCACTTTCCTCCTGACTATCCTTTTAAGCCACCAAAGGTAATATCGTCCAATTCTTTCTTCTGCATCTTTCTTCTTTGGTGAATAAGGATTACTTCTTTCATGACAGTGTGTTCTTTTTCACAATGTCTTCCTGCATCCATTACTGCAATCAATTATCATGTCTAACAACACAACCTTCATCAGAGACATCTCCTACTTTTATAAACTATGCTCTTTAAGCTTCAAGGCTAAAAAAGTACAAGATGTATTATTTGAAAGAGGTTCTAGTGAAATAAATTTCACATCTCTGATGTTACTATGTAATATCATAGAGAATCACTCCATACGATTATTATGAAAGTGTAGAATTTAACGAACTCTAGATGTTAAATGATTGTTTATAATTCTATTGTTTCTGTTTGATGCTCCATTTAGACTGTAAATCTATGAATTTTGTGAACATGAAGGAAAATTGAGGTAATGAGATTTACTGTGGATTATGGTATTTATTGCTTTTCCTTATTGGGAACCTCTTCTGTCTTTTGCAGGTCGCATTTCGGACCAAAGTTTTCCACCCAAATATCAACAGTAATGGCAGCATTTGCCTCGACATCCTAAAGGAACAGTGGAGCCCTGCCTTGACCATTTCAAAGGTTCTTACCTTTTTGCTACTTCTTAGTTCTTACCCCCTAATGTATAAGATGGAGTATAAAAGCATGTCCACTTCTTAGTTCTTACCCCCTAATGTATAAGATGGAGTATAAAAGCATGTCCATGCAGAATTGCGGCGTTGCACCTTAAATTAGAACGATGTTCAAATAGGGTTATTTAGTTTGCCAAAGTTGAGAAATGAGGAGTTCCTTAAAATTTTTGGTCCGTAACCTTTCCTAAAGTGTTTGTGAATCATCCGTCTTTTTCTTGTGACCCATGATTACTTACCGTTAGCAGTCTTTTAACAAAATCCAGGATATTTGACATGCGTCTCATTTGACTATTACCCCAACCTGTTCTGAAAATACCCGGGTAAGTCTTCCAATTGACAACAGACGGAATGGTAAACTCTAGCTGCCTTCCTAATACCTGGGTAGGTCTTCCCATTGACAACAGACCGAACGGTAAACTCTGGCAACAATAGGCCAGGTCCGCCTGGTCTGATTCTGTTCCAAAGTCTGAACAAAATATTCTAGACCTGAGCCTGGATAAAAACATGGTCAAATCAGTTTTTATCTGTTGGTTTCAAGTCGAGTCTAACTTAAAATTTTGTACCAACTCTACTTTAGTGGAATCTTTGTATAATCGGCAATCATTATCATAATGCACGATGATTTTATACCTTATATCCTGTAAACCATTGCTGTTTTTTAAGTTGGTAGGGAGGGTTATGGTTTTTGTGTTGCAGGTGTTACTCTCAATATGTTCCCTCTTGACGGATCCAAACCCAGATGATCCATTGGTTCCAGAAATTGCCCATATGTACAAGACAGACAGGTCCAAGTACGAGGCAACTGCCAGGAGCTGGACCCAGAAGTACGCCATGGGTTAGTCTGCTTCTCGGGGCCGTTAAGAAGGCTTCGCTCATTTCTAATTTATGTAAAATTTGATGTGTGATGAGCCTGCCGTGGACAAGTCAAGTTCAATTTATACAATGCCTCCTGTAAAACGAACATGTTGTTAGGTTGTTTGTATGAAAACTTGGTTCTTGTACTGTCTAAGACATGTAGTTGATGTTTAATATTACATTTGGTTCATGGTCGTAATCGAATGTACTCGAGTTTAATTGGTGAGGTCTCTTTCTATTTTCGGTCAATCAGTTTTTTTAATTTACGTTGGAAAGCATTCTTCTTATGTCGGGATTGAATTCTATACTTGCTTTTTTTCCTTTTTTTACTCTTCCATGTTTCTTGCTTCTGTTAGGTTCCTTGTAATGTATGTGCTGGGCCCTTGCTTACTTGTCACAACATTTATTCAATCTCTTAAAATCTAGATAGATTAACCATTTTTATTGATATATTGCCATTAAATTATATTTTACATGGGTTACTCTTAGTCAGAGGACATACGGGATAGCATTACCAAAGATACGTGGCATTGTTATCACGTGAATTGAAGAAGGCTCTTTTTGTTGTGACTTTTAGGCTCGTGACTGCATCATAAATTTCTAGCTTATATATCAGTCAAGTGATTTATATAATAGATTCTATAAGAGATCAAAGATAAATAAAAATTAACTATAGTTTATATTTTAAGTGCTTGTTTAGATGAGCTTTTGGAGTTTAATAAGTACTTCTCTACTAGAAAAGCCTTTTAAAAAAAAGGGGTGTTTAGCTGTAAAATAAAAAAGTTTCTTTAATAGATATGACTTTTTTAACAGTCAAAATATAACTTTTTAAGAAGTTCAAACTTGGAAGTTTCTAAAAAAAACGTTTTTTTCATATCAATTAATAAGCCTATTTTTTATTCATTTTTGCCTGTATATTTTACATATAATTCTCACAATACTCACAAATTCATCTTATCGTTTATTATGTATTTTACTATTTATTCAACTTGGACATTTATTTTGAAATTTATATAATATTATTTGGCTTTTTATATGTTTTAATATTTATTTTCAATATTAGTTTACTTATGTTATAATCTATATAAA